>JBAFTA010000025.1:2581562-2601735 GCA_036919975.1 Melanotaenia parkinsoni
GAATTTCACTGTACAGGGAAACCTGTTTCCTTACTGTGCATGTGACAATAAACGCTTTGAATCTTTGAATCTTGAATTTATTACTTTTCCTCTTTCTCATAGTTATTTTCTACTTAATTTAATTTTATTAGCATTTAACTTTATTATTAAAATACTTCATTTACTTCATTTATACTTACTGCTGAACTGAAATTTCATTTCATGGAGACCTCAGTTAAGTTTGTTTTTGGTCACTTTTTGTCACTTTCGATACAGTTTTTGTCTTTTTTAAACCATGGTTTTTGGTCACAGACAAGTTACTGGAAGAGCTATAATGTAAACACCCACCAGACCAGACAGACACCCTGCATAACAATACAGATACAAGAAGAGGGAGCTTAACAGTCTTTGCATTCAGCATTCAACTTGTACATTATAAAAGTTTCAATAGTCCGTAAAGCCTTAGAGTTTGTGGAGTTTTTAATAGCGGTTCTTGTCAAGGATGAAAAACAGAGCAGAGGGGTTTGTTATTTGAAAATTTATATTTATGAATATAATATTTGGCCAAGATAAATATCAAATTCATAAGAAAAAGCTCATTATTATCATGACTGAAAAAAACAAAAAGGACATCTTTAGAAGAGAGTGAAACATCAGAGAGGATATGATTATGTAAAGTTAATAAAATATCAGATTAAAATTTCTCATCAAACGGACACGTCCAGAATAGATGAGCAAGAGTTTCAGAAGAAATTTCACAGAAAGAACAGCTGGTGTCCATATTATTTTTAAACCTATGTGAAATAAATGATTTCACAGGATAATATTCATGTGGGATTTTAAAAGAGATTTCTCTCATTTTATTAGTTAAAAGATATATTTCAGGGAAGGTTATCAACCACATTGTTCCAGTATGAGAGAATATGAGGAGAGGATGCAGAGAGTTGTAAAAAAAAAAAAAAGAAAGTGGTGTCTACAGACGCCATTATCGTGGTTATGTTTGGCACTCGTTCATCACACTGACGTCATATCCGTCGCAGTGGTGCAGTTACGCCATAGACTGTAGCTGTGTCCCAATTCAGGGTCTGCACACTTCGAAGTGTGCAGACCCTGAATTGGGACACACCTTGTATATAAAGGATGGACGTAGCCTCCGTGAGGTTTCTGAAGAGGTGAATTGAAGTTCGTTGGGCGGTTCCCACCGTCGCCATCTTGGCAGCGTCACACATGTCGTTAGTCCCGGACAATACAAAAATGGGCAAAGAGGTGGAGCTGAGAGGGGGACTTTGAAGGTGGGGGTGGATGATTGACACCCATCAAACTCCGATCTGCCTATACCAAAGAGCTAATCGAGCTAACCTGTAGTTAACGGTAGCTAGCCAGCTAACAGAGGTAGGTGGACTAAAGCTAAGGTGCGCTGTTAGCCAGCTAAAAACCGCGGTTGTGCTGCTGTTCATTTACCCACGCAGATATAGGATACCTGTCAATCAAAAATACATGTTCCTAACCCATCCTTTATACCGGGTGGTCGTCTATGGTGACAAAACAAAAAACAAAAAAAACTGAGACCCCCCTGACCGGTTAAACCGTAATGTTTACATGGTTCAGCAGCGCAAATCTGCACATGGGCAATTATTTTTAAAAATATAAACTGCTCTCCTGACTGATTTCCTGCCTGCCCATATCTGAACTGTGGAATTGAAGCATACTGGATGCGTGAAGCGTCAAAAATATACTCGGCACATAAATTTAGCGGAGTGCCACGACAATGCACTTCTGGGACGCTTCTGATACGCGCTGCGGCGCACCTGGTGGAAACAAAATCGCTGAAAAAATTGGCCGCAGATAGCAGTGGAGGCCGCGGCGCAGCCGTAACATGTCGCAAGACCCGGTATAAAACGGGTAATTGTGCTGCATTTCAAGATTAAATAACATCCAAACAGATGAGTTAAAAAAATATTCACCCCCCTCACAGTTGTCATGAAGGTAAACTTGACCTATTAATCCTAAAATGTTTTTGTACCAGGCTTTAAACATTTTATTTCTGCCGTGAAGTTGGTCGTTTTAACATGGGAGTCTATGGGGATTTGCTCTGTTTTGGAGCCCCTAGTGGATGAGGGCTGAACTGCAATTTTTTACACTACCGCAGAGGTTTCACATTTACCGCCGGAGGTTGCTGCTTGGAAAAAACCTAAAGTCTGATCCAGACCTGGACAGTCCTGGAAAACCTGAAGTCTGATCCCAACCTGAGTTCTGGACCAGCCTTCAGGTTTCTGGTCTGCTCTTTATAAAAACTGCCTGTTTTTATACACTGAAGGTTTTTCTTTACATGCTTAGACGTAACGTTCCCTTTAGCTAACCTCTAACATTTAACATCCACTATAACAGGATGAGCAGCTTTTCTCATCTCATCAGACCTTTTTAGCAGCATCATTAGTTTTATTGAGCTTGATTCCAGAGTAGCTGTTCGCTCCATCTTCTTACCTGCCAGCCAGTTCCTTGTCCAGGTATTTGGCAGCCAGTCTGGCTCCATACACTTCGGCCTGTAGGACGGCCATGTGTCTGCGAAGGGCCTCGTTTTCTTTTTTAAACAGTCGCACTTCTGCTTCCAGCCTCGCCTCGGCTAGTTTCTCCTTCTTACTGGCTTCCAGCTCTTGCTCCTAAAAACAGCAACAACCTGTGTTAATGTGATGGTAGATACCAATCCAGACTGCATTTCTATATTTTGGAATCGGGATTCACATTTTTTCCTGAATCGTGCAGCCCTACTGGAAACTATTTGGTTTCAATCTGAACTCAGAATGAAGACGTGGTGATAAATACAAAGACATTTGTTTGTAAATGAGAATTGGTTGTCAAACATTTTACCTGGAAAAAAAATGTTAAGATTGTTAAGATTTCATAAAATTCCACCACTTTTTCATATTCAAAGCATAGAGGCATTTTTTTCTTTAAACAGAATTAAAAACAATGAAGCTTCAGAGCATTGTTAGCCTCCCTCGGTTTAAAACTCTGTAAGACATGTTGATGAGAGATCGGGATGGTGAAGGCGCTTTGCTGCATGATATGCTTTGTCCTAGTGAACATTGTTGTAATGTTTGTTTTAATATCATTGGGTATTCTATAATGTATTGTCCTATGTAAAACTATCACAATCCATACAAAGATCTGGTTCTGATCAGTTTTGAGAAGAAAGACAAATTCAGAACGAAGATCAAGACTGCAGATGTTAAGTTCTTATTAGAAATTCCATATTCTGCTCAACAAACCCAATCAAACAAAAAACTTACCATATCTTCCAGTGTTGGTGTAGGCTTCAAGGGGAAAAGAAGCAGAAGAAAACAGAAAGAAGTCGTAGATTAGAGAAACTCCCAAACAAGTGAATATTCAGCAAAGGCAGTAAAGACATTAGTACTGTTAAACAGGCTGGAAGATTATACTCTACTCATCCCAGAGACTGAGAAATGCAGGTGTTATAGCAGCAGGTAAGGTAGAAAATTAGAGTAAAAGCTGAAAATATCAAATATACTACAATAAAAAAATACTGTAAAAGAATAGAACAGAATAAAAACCTAATAACTATTGAAAACAAAGAAGTTAAAGCACACCAAAGCAACAGCAGCCCCCACCAACTCCAACTGAAGCTTCGTGACATGACGGCCACATTTCTATCATACACAGCTAGAACCAGAACCAGTACTAGTCCCACATACTGGACCCAACACTTTATGGGTCCAGGAGACAGAAAAAGGCTATGCACAACACTTAGAGCAAGAATATGCTAGTTTTTAACTGTGTGTGTGTTTATCACAAGGATTTTACGTTCATTCACTTTCTCGCAAATGAACCCGACACATTAGGTTGCAAATTAAAGTAACCGGCAGGGGGCAGTGTGAGGACTAGTTAGCCCAGGTATGAGGCCACAGGGTGGCCAGCAGTAAAAATGATGAAAGGTTAGAAGGTAAAACACGATGTGATTGGTTTAAGGTCCTTACATCCCATCTACAACACCACTGCTGTTCTTCCTGCTGCAATCTCTAAAGGAACCATCACTAACCTCCTCTATTGTCTCCATATTTATTGTTTGGTTTCATATTCAGAGCATAAAAGGCATTTTATGGGAATTATATTAGTTTCCTCTTTTATATGCACCTTATTTATTGTTTGGTATCCACCATACAGATTCAGAAACCGCATCTTTATTGTAAACTGTTTTTTATGTGCAGGAGTCAGCCCTGATTTGACTTTCAGCCAATCAGCATTCAAACCAGTCAGTTCTGAGAACTTTGTATTGGAAGCTTTTTGGAGGACGGATCTGGAAGTCCATCTGTGTGGGCTGAAAGAGACGGTTCCTCAGTGAGGGGAGGAAATGTCTCATTTTTATTAAGTTTAAATTCATGTATCATAGGTATAAATCGCTCTCTGCTGCTGCCTCCTGGCCAGATCATCACTGTAAATGAGAACTGGTTCTAAACTGAATAACTTGGTTAAACAAACGTATAAATAAAAACCTGAAAAATGGAGGAAATCGTGGGCTGGACACATTCATTAGCTGGTAAAAAGGTTGAGGCTGAGGCTACTTTTTATGACAGAAAAGGTTGGTTGCTCCTACCGTCATGCTGGTTTTAAATGCCTCATCTCAGAGTCTATGTGCTCTGGATCCTGTTCAGCACGGGGATTTGGGGTTCAGATCTTCAACTTATCACTGTTTGTTATATAAACGTGGTGGATGGCCCTCTGTGTCCATACAAAGGCTGACATGTCGGCATGTTATTAACAGAGATGTGCTTGGTCTGCTTCTCTTCTACTTCTCAACCTTCTTCATTTTGAAAACATCAGACCTTTATAGTCTTCTTCACATCCTGGATTATTTTCTGTCCCAAGGATGATGAACCGAGACGGAAGAAAAGTTTTCGTGTTTGCTGCTGCGTTTGCTTGGAAGCTTTATGACCTGATTGGACATTCCTCTCTTAGATTCTAACAAGGACGTAAAGTTGAGACATGAACTGTTTCACTTGCCAACTACAAGAAGCAAGAGGTGGCCAAAACAACGAAGTTTCTTCTAGCTTTGTTCTTTGTCCTTGTAGTAAAAACGAAACAGCCTGGTGATATTTTTCTGGTTTACACCACAGCTTCTCCTCATTTCTCTCTACATGATTTCTGGATTACACATACAGGTGATTACACTTCAACCATGTGGGACAAGATGTGGCTTCATCCAGAAATCCAGTTTTTTTTTCTTTTAATTCTCCCACGGAGGTGAAGATGGAAATACTTGTGAGGTTGTGGACGGGTTGTGGTGGATTGCGAACGGGTTGTGGGTGGGTTTTGGGTGGGGTGTGGACAGGCTTGTGGATGGGTTGTGGACGTACCAGTCTGTCTTTGATGGTGTCTGAGTCCTCAGCTTGACCTTCCTTGGCACGGAGCTGCAGCTGGAGAGCATGAAGCTGCAGGAGCAGGTCATGGACCTCCCTTTCTACCACGGCCCGCTCAGATTTGGCCTCAGTCAGCTCAGAACGCAGATCAACCAGCTGGGCCTGGAGAAGATGTACATATACATGAAACAAACGAAGGGTGGAGGAGAGGAAGGTTAGCGGAAAGGCACAAGTGGAAAATGCTTCAGATCAGAAGTGAAAAACCAGAACTGTGTGTTTGGATGTTTGGAGGAGGCCCCACCAGCAAGGAAACCGACTCTGTTACTATGTATTCACTAGAACAACATCAGCTTCTTGTTCCTAATCAAGCTCGTTGATTGGTGATGTTTCAGCTGGTGTAAAACTCATCTTAGTCCATCTTAGGTCTCCAGTGTGTTTATATATATATATATATACACACACACACATATACACACAGTATATATACCTGCCCACTGCGCCGGATCTGGTTGCATTTATCTATGCAAGACATGAAACTGTTTATAAGGAGACCAAGTTATGTCATCATTTACTTTTTTTGCTGTCATTCGTTTATATTAATAAATAAATAAAACACATTTTGATTGCAAAAGCATCCATCTTAATATTGCTTTTAATAAGTTTAACATGTTTTAAGAAAGAAAAGAAAAAGGATTACAATCGGAAATCGGATTTGGTTTGAAAAAAATCGGAGATTCTGAGATTCAACTTTAAAGCAACTTTGACCAATCGCAACGCTCCTTTTCATTATGTGATCCATGACATCACGTCCACTTCCTGTTTCAGATGGTTACCTTGCTAACTTGTGTGAGAGGGAAAATGTTTATTTAATTATAGTAAAACTGTGTATTGTTAAAATGTACCTTTCTGTGGATGAGGCTCCTTATTAGGTTTGATGCCACTTTTCAGTTTTAAAAGTTTAGATAAAAACGAGAAAATGTTTTTCTATAATTACTGTGTTGTTACAGATTCTGAAGAGAACATGTTTTGTTGTTTCTGCACACGGTGTGTGTCCTGATCTGTTCAGCAAGTGGCTTCTGAGCAGGTGCAGCTTCCCCTGTTGAAACAAAACCAGCCATCCCAGTGCACATCTAGCTCCTGTCTACTCTGGGATGCTTGGCCACCAGAACATTTCAGTGGGAGATTGGAGACATTTTACAGCCAACACTAAGCAGAATAGTTGGATGCAATCATCTCTCTGACCTCAACTCCATTTCCCATACAGACCTCACCAAGAAGCCCAAATTAAACAAGCATTTCAGCCATTGCTGGATTCCCAAACATACATGCAGCCTTAGATTGCACCCACAGCGCAATAAAAGCACCATCACACAATGAATTCAGCCTTGTGAACAGGAAAGGTTTTCATCCAGTTAATGTCCAACTAACCTGCAATCCACATATGTCTCTGTTAAAAGTTGTTTCCCTGTGGCCGGAGGAATGCTCGGCTCATTTTTTCTGCTGAACAGCTCCGTGGGTGTGCACCTCCAAGCACAAGCTGGCTGATTGGTGAGTATTTCAACATTTCAAGATTATTTTCTGTGCTTTATACGGTTTATTATAACATTTCTACAGGTGATCAGGGATTTCCACTGAAGCCATGGCTAATGACCCCAGTAGCCAACCCAAGGACGCCGCAAGAGCAGTACTATAACCGGGTCCATAAGCGTTCAATAAGTGTTATTCAGCGTCCTATAGGCCTGCCTGAAAAAGTCTGCCACATCATCTTGGATTGCTGCGTTCTTCACAACTTGGACATCAGTGAAGGCACCCCTGGGAACCCCTAAGGGTAGCTGACCTGTTGCCTAACGAAGAACCTGTCCTGCCCCTTAATGCCACTGCCTTTTGCAGGGAGGATCGTACATTTTAGACAAGTCTTCCTGTTATCCATTTCTGAAACATGACGAATCTCATCCAACATGTTAAAGTTTATTTATTTAACATTTGTGTTGTGCATGTAGCAATATGTGCCACCGACTCAGTGATTTGCCAAAAGGTGTTAGCAGTGTTTGTCAGTTGATCCTTTAATTTATGGATCTGGTTGTCTCTTGTTGTGAATAATGTATGCATTAAGTGTTCCAAACAGTATGTTGTGGTTTGTACCTCAATTTCAGTGCCTCGTTCCAATTTTTTGGGGGAGAAAAAGATCCATTTACAATTTTTAAAGGGATTGCTGCCACCATATATGATGAATTGGAGGGATTTCTGAATGCAAAAGAGCCTGAACATGCACAAGCATGGTTCTTTACAACAGGTGGGATACAGGTGTTAATAACAACAGAGAATACTTACTGGTGTGCGTACACACGTTTAATAAATCAGGATTTTTTTTTGTACGTCAGATCTGTACATATTTGTCGGTGGGCATGGTTTCTATGCCTGTAAACCAAAGGCCTGCCTATTTTTCAGGTCTTTTGTAGGCAAATTTTTAAATTTTATTAAAGAACAATATAGATGGTTTTTATCACAATTAAGTAATACTATGTTGTTCACAGCCCAAAAGCACATTTTAGAGTCACAGTCCCCTTTAAGTGGGGCAGCAATAGCTTAGGTAAGTGGGTCGTCCAATAATCTGAAGGCTGGCGGTTCGACTCCCACTACCCCCCCACCCGTTGGCATCACTGTATGAATGTTCGGATGTGGTCGGCACGGATTGGCTGCTGTGGCTACACGGGTTATAGCTATATAAAAGTTCTATATAAATATAAATGACTGTAGGCGTGCATGTGAGCGTGCATGGTTGCCAACCTCCAGAACAGGATGGGCAGGTCTGCAATGACCAGGTGAGTCCAGGCTGCCCTGGTTTGAGGGAGTTTGGTCTTCTGGGATGGGGGGCCTGAGACTCAAAAGTTGATTGTAGCATATTTCAATAAACTATACAGAATTAAATCTTTAGCGCCAGTAACAACATGAAATAATGTATTTATGTCAGTGATGAGAGTAATGATCCCGTCAGGGAGGTATCACGTGAGCAGCTGAACGACGCGTCACCGTCCCTCTCGGGTTCATCCCAGTTTACGTCTTACATTCACTAACCAGTAAGTCCACTCTTTAATAACCCAGAATCCCACTAACCTCCAGTTTGTGGTTGAGCTGGAATACCGTCTGAGTTTTGTGACAGAGCTGAGCAAAACAGGAGCTCAGGCTGGTCATCTTCTGCCGCCCCTCGTAGGTTATATCCACCTGATCCGGGTCTATTTCTCCCAGCAGGAGATCCACGTCCACGAAGGCCTTATCAAACTCCTTCTCCAGAACCTCCAGCCATCGAAACATCGACATAGCCGGGCCGAGGCCTGAGCTGTGGCCCGATGGGGAGCATCCAGCTGAGGCGGACATGGTCAGAGTCCTGCCCTGACGTTGACGTTAGCTCCCGGGCTAATCCGCTGAGGCAACGCCGATAAATAAACGTGTAGAGCCGAGGAATTTGGCTCGTGCTGGATTAATGATGGAAAATCTGTGTTTCCTGGGAAAATCTCCGTCTGACCAGGAAGTCCCTCATCAGGCTGACGACTTCATCTGGACAGCAACTACTTCTGTCTGCTGCGCTGGATCAGCAGGAACCCTCCTCATTGGTTCTCTCGTCATGACGCAACACATGACGTAGTGTGTAGCTTTCGTTCACTTCCTGTTTGATTTAATAAACTGCGATGTTTGTTTTTTTTTATTTGATCCGTGTCCTCCCCTTGGTATATTTTGTTCCCATTTTATTTGTTTTTATGTCTTTATATGCTTCTCTATAAGTTATTTCTTTCTCTTACTTCTTCTCTGAGGAACAGAACAGATATATTGTAAGGACAAGTTGAATGTACTATTGAACCCTTTATTAATAAAGTTATTTAGAAATTTGATTAAAATATTGTGTCTTTTCCCCAAAGAATTTAAAGCACTTGAATATATGGTTAACTTTTTTTGTTAAGTTAATGCAAAGTTTTTCATTAATAAGATATCTAGAGGAACAACCAAATTTTTCCCATATTTCTAACAGAAATAATCCTTTAATAACCCTCTTTAAATCTCTTTAGATTTTCTCAGACAGAAGATTTTTATTTTTAAAAAATAATTGTTTAATTTTGTTGTACTGACTAGGCATCATAGACATGTCATGTCCAAGGCTCTTCTGACCTGGGGCCTCATTTATAAAACTGTGCGTAGCAAAGCAAACTACAGGTGGCATACGTAGGGGAAAAAAAGAAATGTGGTGCACAAAAACTTTCAGATTAATAAAAGCATGTGCATGTAAATCCCACGCCTGCTTCCATTTATAAATCAGAATCAACTCTAAGGTGGGTCCACGTGAGGAAGCGCCTTGCCCCGGCCACATGGTGGCTATAAAAGATCAGGTGAACGCCTGTAATAAATATTGTCAGACTGATATCCTGATGGACCACGTTGAAAAACTAGAAAGGATTTCATTTGGTTGGCACAGCATGGGGATGGTTACCAGAGTCAGAAAGGCAGAGGAGGGCAGCAGGTGGCAGATGCTGTCAACACAGTGTCAGAAAGCAAGACGCGCCAGAGGCGTCGGATGGTGTGGCTGGATATCTCAGTTGACAGGGCATCCATCTCCCATACAGGAGACCGAAGTTCGAATCCCACAGGGGTGAATATTAACACTATCGTAACGCTGCAGCTCACGGTAAGTCACTTTGTAGAAAAGCGTCTGCTAAATGATGGTAATGATCCTTAGGAGTCCTCCACCCACCACTGCAGCAGCCATGTCCTCAGAGGAAGTCCTGCAGATGCAGAGGGACACGATCAGCACTATTAACCAGGTGGACAAGAGGTTGTGGGAAATCAAGACTGTCTGGGGACAACAATTTAAAAAAAAAAAAAAAGCATTGTGCATCACTAGACCTCCAGCCTCCAGTCTGGTCCCGCTCTGCTAGAATAAAGGACCAAAGCTACTTTTCACACTGACTACTACATGCTGGCAGCAGACTGGCACCTTATTTAGCTGCATGGATTTTATAACATAGAAGTTTTGTTTCACAATGACAGAACATGTTTTAGTGGTTGAGGTTCTTATTAATATCATCTCCCTTTTTCCTGAAAACCCTGTTGTTTTTTTTTCCCCTAGCATGTGCTCTTAGGAGAATTAATATGGAATGTGCATCTTTATTCATTTCTGCAAACAGCTTTAATATCTAACACGTGGTGTTAAAGGTAATAGCTAAAAGCTAAGACAAACTTAGCAGAACCTTGCTGGCAGAACAACAACAAGTTTACATGGTGAAATCCAGCACAATGAAGACACTAACGCTAGACGCAATGAGCGCATGCTCCCGCGTCAGAGGGATACAATTTCTGTCGGAGATAACTGCCTTGGCACTGTCACCTTGGCAATGCGTCACAACGAAATAGTCCACTCAGCCACTTCTTGTGGATAACTTAGGATTTTAACGGTGAAAAACAATATTAACGTAATAATACCTGATTTAATATTTCTTTCATAGGTGATCATGGTATAAGCGGGATAATGGTATAAGCGGGATAATGCCGCTTCAAGGTGTCCATTATCATAAATTAATGGACGACGTGAACTGTCCAACAAAGTCCATTAAATTATGACAATGGACACCTCAAAGGGCATTATCCCTTACTTACTGCCCTTTAAAAGAAAGATAGTTTATTGTGCATTATTATCATTATTACAAGGGAAACATGAAATATGAATAAACACATAAAATTAATTAATTAATTAATTAATAACAGAAAAACAAATAGCAGAAAACACACATAACACAAATGAGATAAAAAGAAAATTGTTCTAAAAATACCTGTTTAGAAGAGTCCCAAAGTTAAGCAACTGTCTCAAAGTCCTGCTGCTGGTGTAAGACTTCAGTAAATCTTTTAGATATATAGGAACTTGACCATCCAAAGCTCTGAACATAAGGACAATATTTTAAAATTTATTCTGAACCTAAAGGGGAGCCAGTGTTAGGAAATCAAGATAAGAGGTATTATTATTAACTAAATAATTAAAGGTATATTATTAGACATCCTGGATGTTTTGAACCAGTTTGCTATGGCAGCAGAATGAGGAAGAAAGAGGATTTAAGAGACTTTGAGCGTGGCATGGTTGTTGGTCTGAGTATTTTCTGGGATTTTCACACAGAACCATCTCTAGAGTTTCCAGAGAATGGTCTGAAGAAGAGAAAATACCCAGCGAGCAGCAGTTGTCTGGACCAGGATGCAGCAGAAGACCACTCCTGCCAGCTAAGAACAGGAAACTGAGGCTACAATTCACACACACTCACCAACACTGGACAAAAGAAGATGGAGAAACGTTGCTGGTCTGATGAGTCTCCATTTCAGCTCCACATTTCAATGGTAGACTCAGAATTTGTTGTAATGGCTTGACTATCTTGTCACATCCCTTTATGCACTATTCAAGGAAACATTTTAAATATTTAAATGCTTGTTTGATGGATGAAAGCAACCAAATTAACCAATACTTGGTCACAAAGTGGACCCAGATGGAGTGTCCCCCTCCTGTTTGCAAGCCTGTGCAGATCAGCATGCTTCTGTCCTCACTCAGCTCTTCAACAGGTCTCTGAAGCTGAGTAACCTCATCTCCTGCTCCAAGGGCTCCACCGTCATTTTGGTACCCAAGAACCACCATCACAGGACTGAATGACTACAAGTCTGTTGCTCTCACATCTGTAGTTATGAAGTCCTTTGAACGGTTGGTTTTGGGCCACCTGAAGTCCCTCACTAGAAGCTTGTTGGACCCCCTGCAGTTCGCCTACCAGGCAAACAGGTCGGTGGATGATGCAGTTAACATGGGACTGCATTATGTCCTGCAGCACCTGGATCATCCTGGGACCTATGCACGGATCCTGTTTGTGGACTTCAGCTCTGCATTCAACACCATCATCCTCCACTCCCTCTGCACCAAATTGTCCCAGCTGTGCCACTAGTGGATCCTCAGCTTCCTTACAGACAGAAGGCAGCAGGTGAGGGTGGAGCAGTTCACCTTGAACACCCGGACCGGTGCTCCCCAGGGATGTGTCCTCTCTCCACTGCTCTTCTACCTCTACACCAATGACCTCCACAGACCCCTCTGTGAAGCTCCTGAAGGTTGCAGACGACACCACCATCATCAGCCTCATCCAGGATGGTGACGTGTCTGCATATCGACAGCATGTGGATCAGCTGGAGGTCTGGTGCAGTCAGAACAATCTGGAGCTGAACATGCTCAAGATGGTAGAGATGCTTGTGGACTTTAGGAGACAGCCCCCTGCTCTGTCCCCCTCTCACAGTCCTTTACTTCCTGGTTCAGGTTCTGATGGAGTTTTTCCTCTCCATTGTCTCCTCATGCAGCTCAGTGTCACGCTCTCACCTGGTCCAGCCAGGCACCACATCCAGTTCCCTCGTCATCCACACCTGTTCCTTATCATCTCACCCTGCCACATTCACTCCAGTCCTGACCTTTAGCCAATCACTCCCTGGATCCCTAAACAGTCACACCTGTTTCCCATTTGCTCACCAGCCCTTATATACCCCAGCACCACATTCACTCCTTGTCGGACCTTGATGTTCATCCCTGCATGGACCCAGCTCCCCTCCTGTTCTTGCCACGTGGATCTTCAGCCAGCCCTCCCGCTGCCTGTCTCCGTAAGATGACACTCTTTCTCTATTGTACATAAAGTTATGTTAACCTACCTTTGTCTCCGAGGGGTCCATCCGTAACGCTGAGGTTGGAAGACTGAATCAAAGAATTTGATCCAATCTGTTGATTTCTTTAGCTAGGTAAATATTAGTATGAATTGATTTATATGAAGACAGTGATTATAAATTGGACTAATGTGGCTCATATGTTTGTTTAAATTATGATTAGACTACACTAATTGGATTGATATTGACTGTCTGGACTTTGGAGCAGGACTTAACTGGTTCAGGTCATCAGAACATCGACAGAATTAAAGGTTTAGTCTCTCAGAAAGACCAAGAGAATCTCATCCATGCATCCATCTCCAGTAGGCTGGATTACTGTAATGGTCTTTTAACAGGACTTCCTAAAAAGAGCATTAAACATCGGCACTCATCCAAAACACTGCTGCTAGAGTTTTAACCAGGACTAAGAGAGCTGAACACATCAGTTTGGAAATTTTTACACTGCCTTCCAGTTTATACTAGTTTCCAGTCAGTCAGAGAATAGATTTTAAACCCTTCTGATTGTTTACAAATCCCAGAACAGTTTGGGCCCAGAATACATCTGTGATATGTTCAGAGAATATAAATATAGCTCTTAGATCCAAAGACTCTGGTCAACTAAGCCAGACCACAATCCAGACTAACATGGAGAAGCAGCATTTAGCTGTTATGTTACAACCAAGTGGAACAAACTTCCAGTGGAGATTAAACTTTCACCAAATGCAGACATTTTTACGTCTAGGTTAAAAAAACATTTCTTTTCTCATGCACCTATACATGAATTCTGCATGGTAACTTTTTAACTTATCTTGCTTTTAAACCTTTTTATGTAATTTGATTTTATTGTGATTCTTGCTATTTGTTGCTGCCTTCTACTAATTTTTTAATATCTGTAACGCCAAAACATGTTTAGCTTAGTTCATTTATTCATTTGCTTTGTTCATTTAAACTTTCTATAAAGCCCGTTTCCGGTTTTAGTTTGAAGGCTGTTACCGGAAGTTGAACCGTCCTGTGATTGAGTTTCCTGTTGGAACGTGCGCTGACAAACTTCCGTGATGAGTGAACTACAAATGTCCCCGAGTGTTTCTTCGATTGGATGTCTTCCCTCCGAGGCGTCTCTCTGAACAACGGCTGCCCGGTCGGGCTATAGGAAGTAGGATTAAAACTTTACCGTCACTTTTGACATTTTTTTTTTTTTATCCGGGGAGGAATTTGTTTAACAGTTGACAGCATGTAGTGAAGTTTGTCTTTCAAAATCACCTGATGTTGAACTGAACAGTGTAGTTGTGTTTGTGGTAAATAACACCACCGTGAAACTCGGGGGTGAAGTGTTTCTGTCATTTTTCTGAAGCGTAACTTGTCAACAAGGTCTTCAAACGTGGAAGTAGTTCCTTGGGGAACGTCCGGATCCTATCGCCGCTGTTTTCAGCCATAAACGGCTCTGTTGGGAGGAGGGAAGAGTTAGTTAGTTCTCTATCTTCCAGACTAACCTACACTGGTGGTTTTTCATCTGTCTGTGGCTGAATGAACCGAACAAGTTTTTTTTTTTTTTTTTTACTCCGTCTTAAAATGTGCGGTTTTTGTAATTATAAAGAAGTAAATTGTTAAATTTAAACGATACGCTAATAAAAAGTGCGCAGACCATTGGGAACTTTCTGGCAGCTACAACACAGTTAGTAAAACTGGAACTATTTAGTTCTCTATTACTATTTGAACTCTATTAGGTCTCCAAAATCTATACTTTATATGCTTTATATGTACATTTGAAATGTCGCCTTTTAATACAATGTAAAACAAATCAATTGTTTAATTTTAATGATAAATTATGATGATTTTCAGTCGACTTAACCTTTGTCCTCTCCCCTGGCCTTCAGTGAAAGCTCCCATCCCATTCTTTACAGATTTCTTAAGAAGGGATTCTACAGAAACTCCCACAATGTCTAGTTTTGTAGAGGATGAAGAACCAGAGACTACACTAAGTCTTCTCTTTTTTTTTTTTTTTTTTTTCAGATAACTGGCTCAGGATATACAAACTCACAAACCTGTGGTGCCGATTTTGTTCACAACTATATAAAGGGATCCATCAAGCCTCAGTAGACAAGTCTCATCTAGTATTTATTTTCTGTGGCTGATGTTCTTTCCAGTTGATGCTACTACAGAGGTGTCGCTACATGCATCACTGTAGTTTTTCTTGGTCACCCTCTCTGTGTGGACGTCTTCAAGTATAATTATGACAGTTGTCCTTAGAGTACACTCCTGTAGTACAAGATCAGAACCTGGTCAAGTGTGATCAGTGTTTCTTGAATGAGATATCATTGTCATCTCAGGCTTTAGCAGCTGGATCCTCCTCAAACAGCTGTTTTCATGTGGGAAAACAGAAGATGTTTGTCAGTAACGTACAAATTGTTCAGGTTTATTTACTGCTTGTGTTTCTGCTGCAGAATGAGTCTACGAGAGATCAGTGAGAACGTAAAGCTGGCCCGGGAATATGCGTTGCTGGGAAACTACAGCTCAGCCAGTGTTCTTTATCACGGGCTGCTGGAACAGATCAAGAAATACATGTGCACCGTGAGAGACGGCGGCTTCCAGCAGAGATGGCAGCAGGTAAATATCTCATTAACAGCTTTTCAGACGGTACCAGGAATGTGTCGCAGCCTTCCTCATGTATGATTCTGGATTCATTTCTCAGTTGTGGCAAGAAATTAGTGAAGAGAGTACACAAGTTCAAGACATAATGTCCACTCTGGAGAACTTCCAGCTGGATGCAGCGCCTGCCAAACCCAGTAACCATGACGACTGTGAAATAAGGCCACTTCACGTGGAACAGAGGTATAAAATTCGCTGTCTTTTCATTCAGTCCCTGATAAATAAACTGTTTTATTTATTTTTGTAATATTGATTTAGTTCTTAAATATTAAGAAATATTTTAAATGTAAAAAATATTTTATTTTCAAATTTACATTTTAGTGTTAATGTTTTTTTATTTATTGTTAAAACATGATTTAAATTTGTTTACTTTTTTAGTTAATATACAATGGTGTTATCAACCATTTCTAGAATAGTTGTTATCTAGAAATAGAATAGAGCTGGTGTGTTTTTTACATTTCTTATATGATTTTGGCTTCCTGTGGTTATAAAAACAGTAAATTGGCCAAAACCTGTTGGTGTTATAAATGCAGCACGTCTCTGCAGCTCAGTTCAGTAGCCCTGGTGTTGAGAAGAAGCTGCTGGTGCTCCTGGAGTTGTTTAGGAGGTATACATTAGTAGAGGAGAACAGAATTTCAGCATTTGGTCAGTAAATGTCTTGGAAACACTGTTTTGAGGAGTTGGTGCTCTGTTATGACAGAAGCTGCATCACAAGCAGCACCACCACTTTGTTCAAGTATTTAAAGATCCCTCAGTCTTCTATGGCTAATCAATAACAGATGAAAACTAATAAAAATAAACTCAGAAGCTTCTCAGCTTCTGCATCCATCTACCTTCACATACTGTCAGGTTTGACCCGTTTTTAACATTTGAAAGCAGTGATAATACGCTGAACATCGTCCTTGTAGAAGACTAATGACTTCTCCTAAAGAGGCCTCTAATACATAGAAATAAAAATATTAAATGTAATATTTTGAATGGTTTTAACAGATTTCAGCACACTTTTGACCCGTGTCTTTCTAGATGAATCTACCAGTGTGGGTCACATCCAGAAAATCTGTGGTTTTGGGGAATCTGGGAACTCAGAAAGGGCACATGCCACATTTCCAAGTATTTTTATTTTATTTTTATGGAACAATGATGATTTTTTATAGAATCAAAATCAAAGTTTGGGTTGGTCAGATGGTGGGGGGGTAAATAAGGTACACAAGCTGCGATTCCACTGATATGGTAGCAAGACATAATGTGGAAAGACGTGGAGGGTAATGTGGAGGAAGATGTAATCAGACAAACAAGGAAGAAAACTGTGATTACATCCTCTGATGAAGAGGTGCAGGCAGCAAAGCAGATGTTTGTCAGAAAAATCGCCATCTGTTCAACACAAGGGAACAGAAGAGAAGGAGTCTGTCCATCAGAGGACTGAAAAACCGCAGGGACCAGTTTATGCATGTACCTGTATCTGGATTTAGTGGGTCAGGATGCTGCAGAGGCTGGTGTCATTAAATTATATATATATATTCAGTAAAACAGCCATTTTAGGGATTTTAAAAATAAAAATACAGATGAAAAATATTTAATAGGGATACAAAGACAATACCATCAATTCCTCTAATTTTTTTAGACTAATGGTTAACTAAATTAATATAAAGGTGTTGACAAACATATTAATAATTATGGCGTTTATATATTTATGTATTTTACTGGTGAAAGCAGTATTTTATAGAAAGTATAAAAATGTAACTTCCACTTCCTTTCTCCCAGCACAGCGGCTTTGAAAGTGATTTTCCACACATATCAAGTTTCTGTATAAAGTATCGGATCGCCATCGCTGATACTGGCTTGTATTTTATTTTGAATCGAATTGGAAAGAAAATGAATAGTATCGCATATCACTACTCTTAAACTCTCGTCTGTCTGTAGTGCTGCAAAGTTTCCCGCCAGGACCCTCACAGACTTAATTGTCTCAGACCTACTGTGAAGACTACAAAAGTTGTGGCAATTCAAATATTAGCAACCTTTCAGATTTTTATCATTTTTGCCCTGAATCCATAAGGGTCTGGTTCTAGGTCCGGATCCAGACCGCGGTCCGCTTGTTAGTGACCTCTGCTCTATAGCATGGTGTGGCCCTCAGGCATCAAACTGCATGTCTGGTCCTCACACTGCCCCCTTAACTTTTTGAAGAGGTAAAAAATTTGAAATTTCACCGGACATGTTCAGTAAAAAGTTGGGGTTGAATTGAATGTGACCTTTTGCCTGGGAGTGGACCGGTCCTCTCAGGAAGCAGTCACATGCTGCACACTGCCAGCGTTTGGCAAGATGCACATCACTTTTCAACATTTTTATATTTGTGGTTTAATTTAAATAAAAAAAAATATGCTCATGTAAAGAAGTGTTTTTGATCATTTTAAGACTTTTTTTTTTTTTTTTTGTCGTTCTGTATTAAAACTCAGGGTTTTTTGTTTGTTGCCTCAGAGCATCAGTGTGTAGTTAGGGCACTTTTGTTCAGACATCATTCTACAGTGAATATGTCCTTAGTTGCAAAATAATGAGCATAGTGAATTTTTTACTTTACCAATGACAAACACTAACAGGAGATGGACTAAAACACATTTTAGAAACAGAAAGTTCATGATCGAGAAGTTCCCCTAAAGATACAATTAAGTACTTTTATTTTCTGAGTGTGTGGAGATGACGAGGAAGAGTGGATCTTTACATCAGGTCTGAGACTTAGTTAAGAGATGAAGGCTTAAAAATGTCAGTCAGAGCAGTAAAGTGTGTGAGCTTTGTGTATTTCTGTGCATGTATGTGGACTAAGAGGGCTTCAGCACATGTTCAAAACTCCACTTTCTACTTTTTTTTTTTTTTTTTTTTTTTTTTTTTTCAAGAAAACGTCCACAAGATCATGAGTAGACTGTTTATTTTGTTTGATGGGTTGGAACCATTTATATACCACCTGTTACAATCACTATAGAAAACCTGGGATTTTAGAACTCTTATACCACAGTGTTGCCCTGAAGCAACAAACCCAAATCCTGGCTGGTGTGAGATATATTATAAGGTACCACCAAGCTCCCAAAAAATAAAGTTACGCCATTGAGGGTTAAGAAAAATATTAACCAGAAGTCAGATTTTACAAATGTCATGTTTCCTGTAACCATGAACAGCAGCTGTGATGGATTTCAGCTCAGAAAGTCAATGTTGATTAAGCAGCTGGGGAAGTTAAAGGTGCAGTATGTGACAAAATGAAAGATCATTGACAGAAAAATGCAATCTATTATTGTAACCCATGTTTATATTGGTATCTAAGCACTTTAACTGTTTTTTTTATTTTCAAAGGCTCCGTTTACACTATAATGCTGAGACAGTAAAACACAACAGTTTTATGTTCTGGCCTCTTGTTTATACAGTAACAGAGGTTTGGGTGGATAAAACTGCAAAGGTTTGACAACGGCCTCCAGAACTTAATTTTAGTTCTGTAGGTGTAAACTGAAAGTGGAATCTTTTGATGACGATGACGCCTTTCATGTCATCTTGCACTTGTACACTCAGACGCTGTTTGACCGGATTGACTGTTTCTGATAGTGTTTATGCTGTCAGTGAAGACGCAGAGGTTACGTGTGCCAGATAACTGCTGTGAACCATTTATAATTAGTTGCTGTAAAAGGGGCCATATTTCTGCCACCATTTCTATTACAGCGTCGCTGAATGGACAAAAGCTTAAATCTGCTGTACCGGCAAAGCATTCAAAGCACCATAGAAGAAGACAGTACACAGTGTTGAAGTAGTTACCTGTAGTGCAGTCATTGTACCCTGAGGCCACTGGATCCACTCACACATGAAAACGTCTTTATGTCTGGAAGAAGTTTGGCCACTGATGGCCACCGTACATTCACAACTGTACTATACCCATCTTTACCAGTAGATGTCAGTAATTCTTACATACTGGCCCTTTAAAGCTCCACTACTGAACTTTGCCAGATTTTCCTCCTAACAACATCTAAGCCAGCATCATCTTCGACCTGTCTCTTCTCTGAGATGTCTCCTGTCAGTAAAAGTCAGTCAGATGGTGACTCTGGTCGTGTCTCTTGCCAGCAAGTTGATATCCAGTTGCTTGCGTGATGTGGTGCCGTAAAGCAAAACCCAGCTGTAAAGTGATGCGTCTTGGAAGTAAACATAGTGAAGTGGTTTCTCAGCCTTGGCATGCTGCAGGACAACAACGGCTCTAGAAATGTAGATAATATGTGTGGTATCAACAGTAGTTCACAACAGAGTTTAAAGGACAGAAAATTAGGTGGTGCTACTTTAGGCAAGGCAAATGTATTTGTGTAGCACATTTCATGTACAAGACAATTCAAAGTGCTTTACATAAAACATAAAAACAATAGAGCTTTAAAGGGAACATATCATGCAAAATCCACTTTTTTTAAGCCCTTAAATACCTGTTTTTGTCTTTTCCAAGCGGTCCGGAGTGCCGAAAA
>JBAFTA010000025.1:2603969-2617374 GCA_036919975.1 Melanotaenia parkinsoni
ACTTTTTACACCGTGCTGAACATCACCCTGGAACTACTTTTTACACCGTGCTGAACATCACCCTGGAACTACTTTTTTTCCAGATGTGTTGCTGCATCAGATTCACTATCAGCTCATATTTTCCATCAGATGGAAAAATGTCTGTTTCATCATGTGATCTGTTGTTGATCTTATGTGTTTTTATTTTGTCCAGGAGAAAGAAGTGAAGAAGTTTGATGGGACGGGTTATGATAAAGACCTTGTGGAAGCTCTGGAGAGAGATATAATATCTCAGAATCCAAATGTGAAATGGTAGGTGAATTCTTTGGGGTTTATACTTGAGCCAGTGTTTTTTCTGTCACTGGTCAGCTGGTTTTTGTGCTAAGCTCATTAACATGATTTTGGGCCTAATCCTGTAAAAGCTGTGAACCTGTGGAATTTGAGTTTGATAAAGTGGCTTCTACGTCTACAATTCATCTACAGCTTTGAGCTCCCCACAACTCCTCGTTTGATTTCTCATGTAGAAACTTGACATGTAGAAAAACATCCTGTTGTGGCCGTTATACAAGCCAACAGTCAGATGAGGTTAATTAACCTGTTCTGGTGTGAGAAGCAGCCCTCTGACTGATGTCAATAAAACACCTGTTTTACTTTTAGGGACGACATTGCAGACTTAGAAGATGCAAAGAAACTTCTGAAGGAGGCGGTTGTTCTGCCGATGTGGATGCCAGCGTTTTTTAAAGGCATACGGAGACCATGGAAGGTACTGAGCTGGAGGAAGTTTTGGTTTCTGGTTTTTATCAGTTGCTTTGCATTATTTAGACGTTGATGTGTATTCCAGGGAGTCCTGATGGTGGGGCCTCCAGGGACGGGAAAGACACTTCTAGCCAAAGCAGTTGCTACTGAATGTCGAACCACTTTCTTCAACGTCTCCTCATCGACTCTCACCTCTAAGTACCGAGGAGAGTCGGAGAAGCTTGTCCGTCTTCTCTTTGAAATGGTAAGTAATGTTCTGCTGTCCAGATGAATTTCAGGGTTTGAGTCAGGACTACATTTCAGTATAGAACAGAGGCAGTGTCTGAACTGGAAATATTTCTAAAGATCTGCCTTAGCTATATTAGTTTATATTTATATTTCTGTTTCAGGTGGTTAAATGTTAACGCCTAATTCCTGAAAATTCCTGCTTCTGCTTACTGGTACCAGCAAAACCGAGGCTTATTTGTAATAAAATCAGATTTTTTTTTTACAACCAAATCCGATTTTAATCGATTTTTCTTTTCTTTTACAAAACATAAATAAACTTTTTACAAACATTTATTTGTTTATATAGATGAATGCCAGAAAAAATAAAGCATATATTGTCATAACTTTTCCACCATATAAACAACTTCATATCTTACATAGAAATATGCGACACAATGCATCCGTAATCTGTTTCTATCTGGATGCTTATCATACAGGATCCACGGCAGAGATTTCCCCTGATGAAGGTTGTCTCTTAACGAGGGTTTGTGGGCTACAGTTGACTGCTGCATCTCATAGAGAGCAGCATTTCTTACTTCAGTTATACGCACAGCTAAATCCCAGGCATGAGTGAAGGACCACTTCACTGAAAATCTGTCAAACACCGTTCTGGTGTGGAGGAAGGGCTAAGTCTGCTGCTAACTATGGAAAAAAAAATCCAGATTTTCGAGTCGGCGTCTTCTGATGGCAGTTAAAAAGATCATGAGGTGATAAAAGCTGTAGCGGTTTTCTCATTTTACTCGTCCCAACTGTGGTTGCTAAGCAACAACAGCTGAGTCAGCTAATATTTATCTTCATCCACCAGGATGTCCTAGCAATCTTTCTGATGAGGATGACATAGCCTGGACTCCTATGAAGAAGTCACCATAGCAACGACACTATAAAAGAAAATCAAAAGTCAGACTTCCAGGAGCAGAAACGGTTCCGGATTTGTCTTAATCCCAACTGCTTTCACCCATCCACACACCAAGGAGTTCTAGACTTTCAAGATTTTCTATGTTTTCATTTGCTTGACCATTTAGAAGCTGGTCTGAAACCACAGCTAGTTTCAGATATCAGGAACTGAACTGATTTAGAGGTTAAATATTTACTGAAACAACCCCAAACTACCAGATTTGGTCCTCAAACTGGATTTAAAAATTTTCTATTTTTCTAGGCTCGTTTTTATGCTCCCACCACGATCTTTATTGATGAAATTGACTCCATGTGCAGTCGCAGAGGAACTTCAGAGGAGCATGAAGCCAGCAGGAGGGTGAAGGCGGAGCTGCTAGTGCAGATGGATGGTACCATGCCTTTACTCTTTATTTACCATCATCTTATATGTTCTTCCTAAAATGTTGTTCTTCAGTAACCTCCTGAATTTTTCCAGAATTATTATTTTGTTTGAGTTGTTGCGTTTTGGTGGCTTTGATTCAGGTGTGGGTGGAGCTTCAGAGAATGATGACCCATCAAAGATGGTGATGGTGCTGGCAGCCACCAACTTCCCATGGGACATCGATGAAGCCCTGAGGAGACGGCTGGAGAAGAGGATTTATATCCCTCTGCCTTCAAGTAAAGAAATCTCTGCAGTGGGATTAACTGGATACACACACACATATATGTGTTTGTGTGTTTGTTAGTGCTGGGCAACAATTGACGTTTTTAATTATCTTAATCGCGTGAAATGTTGCGATAATCACGATTAATTGCATTATTAATCTTTCCTACTGCTAAATGAAGAAAATGCATTTTATTTTACTAACACTAAATCATGGGTCTGCAACCTGTGGGGGTTCAGATGGTACCGAGCGGTCACGCAGCAGGCCCAAAGGCCCACGTAGTGTGTCCAAACACCAAATCATTCGGGTTCAAGTCTGTGATTTAGCTGCACAACTTCTGTTATTCCTGCTTTTGGAAGAAAACTGGAAACAAAGGTAGAGACGATTTTAGCTCCTGAGGAGCTGGAAATGGAAGAAAAGATTCCTACTGTTGAACTTCTAGCTGGACGTCCTGTCGTAAAGTCGCGTCAGGTCAGACTTTCTGTTTGTTTGCAGCCCAGGGGCGGGTGGAGCTGCTCAGGATCAACCTGAAGGAGCTGGAGCTGGCTGGGGACGTGGACCTGGACAAGATTGCTGAGCAGATGGAAGGTTATTCAGGAGCTGATATCACGAACGTGTGCAGGTCGGTCATCCTTCTAACACACAGCACAGACTAGATGTTTTTTGTTTTCACAATATTTTATTTTAAAATTTGACTAAACACATTTTCACCACTTCTTTT
Source organism: Melanotaenia parkinsoni (assembly GCA_036919975.1). Lineage (NCBI taxonomy): Eukaryota > Metazoa > Chordata > Actinopteri > Atheriniformes > Melanotaeniidae > Melanotaenia > Melanotaenia parkinsoni. The sequence continues at coordinate 2,607,231 of JBAFTA010000025.1, forward strand.
TTTAACAACCTAAGAGGCAAATGTAAATAAATAAATAAAGGTAAATGAATAATAAACAAAAAGTAAATAGTAAATAAATAAATAAATAGATAAATGAATTAGGGGCTGCACGGTGGTGTCGCGGTTAGCACCGCAGCTGGTTCGAGCCTCGGATGGGGGGGTTAGAACCTAGGGGGGCGTGGCCTTTCTGTGTGGCGTTTGCATGTTCTCTCCGTGTATGCGTGGGTTCTTTCTGGGTTCTCCACCGTCCTCCCACCATCCAAAGACATGATGTTAGGTTATCTGGTCACTAAATTTTCCCTAGGAGTGTGTGTGTGAATGGTTGTCTCATTCTGTGTTGGCCCTGCAATGAACTGGTGACCTGTCCAGGTGTACCTGCCTCTCACCTGCTGAAATGCTGGGATAGGCTCCAGCTTACCCGCGACCCCTAATGGTCTAAGCGGTTTAGATAATCCACTACAGATACTTCTGCTCATTTAACAGCTGTATGTTACATGAGAAGCAAAAAAAGACACACGTCTTCATCTTTACCTCCACCTGACCTTCATCAACTTTCATTTTATGTTTTCTTAATTTGGTGACTTTTATTAACCCAGAGGTCAAATTGAGTGCAGTTCGCAAAATGTATTTATTTATTTTCTGACATAAAGTGTAATGTTTGTAATGAAAGTGTTTCACTCTGACGGCGCAGAGACGCCTCTCTGATGGCCATGAGACGAAGAATCGAGGGGCTCACCCCAGAGGAGATCCGCAACATTTCCCGGGATGAGATGCACATGCCGACCACCATGGAGGACTTTGAGTCGGCTTTGCGGAAAGTGTCAAAATCCGTCTCTGCAGCTGATCTGGAGAAGTATGAGAAGTGGATTGAGGAGTTTGGATCCTGCTGAGAACAGTTCTAGCTGTGTTAAATGTGTAACTGGTATTTAGTCTGGGTAATGAGGAGGCTTTTCATGGCAGGGTGTCATGGAGGGAAACTAGTGAAACTGTTTCTGGAGCTGAGCTGGACTTTCTGAGTGATGACTAGTATCGAGGCTGTTTAGGAACATTTCAGATTATTGTAGTTTCAGAAATATTTGTGAAATCAGCTGAAATCTGAACTCCAACATGAGGCTGCTGTTTCCTGAATCACCGAAGTGCATGATCTTTGTACCGGTCTCTGTCATTGAGTCTGGATAACCAATCAAATGTTGGAAGACTTTTCTGTGATATGTTTCTGTATTTTTCTTTAATAAAGGCACAAAGAGAAGTGAAGTAAAAGTTTCAAAGGACAAGTCTTTACTTCTGATCAAGGAAACGGTCTGTAGAAAGCGCTCAGCAGCCAAAGGTTCTTTCCACCGTTCAAAACGACATGCTGCGTTTTTATAAGACCAATTATCGACATAACAGAAGACAGACGTCCAGAGGTCCGTACTACGATGAGGGATTAACATACTCGGGATCTCTCTCCATTACCTGGGTTGACTTACACAGACATTCACGATCCGCAGAAGCGGTATGAAGCTGGTTATCATCTCTGTAGTTCAACCGAGGGTTTTCCATCTTGATCAGTGTGTACTCACATAAAAGGGGTGGAGTTTGCAGTGTCGGACCAATCACAGACATGGAGAACCTCTGCAGAGCAGCCTAATTCACCATGGAGCAGACAATTTTTTTTCTTTCATCCAGGCCAAAAGCATCACTGTTGCCACAGCAACAGCCAGGAGGTGATGCTGGCAGAAAATTTCTGACTGATGCATAAATTCGTGAATATCTTAATTCATGGGACAATATAAACAGACAACACTCTGATCACTGTTTTACTTTATTACGGCCCAGACGTTTGGGGTGGAGCTTCCATCCTCAGTTCCTTCCTTTCCTTTATATTTCCCATCCAGTTCTGTGAGCGTGTTTGTGTTGGAATATGAATTCCTCACCGTGACGGCAAAATTAGTTGTAGTTCCATAAATTCACGTGGACGTGTTCTAAGAATGGGCAGGACATTTTCTAAGAGAACTAAATGGGCAAGAGGTGCTTTTATACTCCATGATGTGTTCTCGATCAGCGGGGCACCACCGCATCGGCACCACCAGGACGCCTTAAAGACGGGACCTAGACAGCACGGAGACCGGACATCACATTCATTAGGCTGGTATGATGAGCGCATGAGGTCAAGATAATGGAGTAAATTTCAAAATTCTATTACAGATCTAGCTCACGTCTCACAGAAGATCAAAGTTGTGCTCATTAACATGTTATAGACCCTTAAATAACCACCTCCGAGTTTTTATGAGATCTGTCCTTCATCACAGAAGTTTTCAGGAATAGTTTGTTTTCATGGAGGTTCCAGCTATCCATTAACACTTAAAGCAACGTCAGATTCCCTCCTGTTTCTATAAAGCTGGTTTGATGAAATGAGGCAAAGTTACTGCAACTTATTGAAAATTATGTATTTTTTCCTTGTGCACTTTAAAACAGGTCTGCATCCACTGATGAGTAAAAAAAAACCAAACCATTAATGGTGCTTGTCTTGGGGGGCAGATATTTACGACATTTATTTACCTGCGTCATGGCCCGCTAACTGGGCCATGGTTATTGTTTAAAAATAGCAAATAATCTGTATTTATTTATACTCCACCTAATAAAGTCTAATTTTAGCAGTGATGAGTTATTACTGACAGGCTTCAGCTGCAGAGTTAATTTCAGCGAAATGAATCTGAGATCCAGACAAAACACCAACATGGTGGTCATGAGGAAAATGTTTAATAAGCACAATGTTTGACTCCAGAACAGTCCAGCTGTAATTCATACAGGTTATGCCGACAGATCACGTTGACCTAATACAGCATTTTTTGTTGGATTCTTCACCAACATGTTTAATTCATGCCAAAAAAAGCTGATTTAGTGTCTTCTGCAGCACAGAGTTGGTTGATGTGGAATCTGATGCTGGTTGCAGAGCTTCTTCATCTCATCATGCAGCTTCAGTTTTAAAGTACAACTTACTGACAGGAATGAAAACCACATCCTCACATGCATCTTTTAGCTGACGCAGAACGTCATGCATCGTCTGGAGTCAGCTGATCTGAGAAAACAGTCGCAAACTTTCAAGAAACCCAACTAATGACCCGTTCACTCGATGCAACATCTTCAGTCACACAGAGTCTGTTTACTTCAGCATGAACCATGACTCACATTTCTTCTGGTTTACATGACTTAGTGTTTACAGGGTGTAGACCAGGGGTGTCAAACATACAGCCCGGGGGCCAAAACTGGTCCTTCAAAGTGTCCAATCTGGTCCAAGGATGAATTTGGTAAAAATGGAAAATAACAGAAGATATGAACTGTAATATCTTAATAAAAGTAAGTGTAATGTCTAATGTGTCCACGCAAGTGTAATATTCTGTTTAAATGTAAAACATTTCAAAGGCAGGAGGAGAACTTGTTCCATCTTTCTGACTTCAGTTTGTATGATGAGACCGTTCAGGTGGTCAGCGTTACTGCACACATGTAGTACACATATGTACTTTTAAAATTACTTCTACATCTGGAAAAGTTCTTCTGATCATGTCAAATACTGGGTTTTTCACTTCTAGATACCTGGAATTAAATGTTTACTGGTTTTATAAATTCATTTTGATCTAGAAGCTGGAATGAATGTGTAAATGAATAAATATATGTTTAAAAAAAGTATGTATGTGTGTGTGTATATATACACACACACACACACACACACACAATTCCAGGTTGTTCATAATATTTTCTAAAAAGAAAAAAGTCCATCAAATGTAAACACCTTGATAATATACTTGTACTTTATACCAAAATAAAGGGAACAATGTGGAGTTTTCATTATTTATAGGTTATTATGCTGTTATTCTACCCGTCTGACCCACTGGAGACCAGATTGTGTGGAACCTGAACTAAGATAAGTTTGACACCCTTGTTATAAACATTCTGAGCAACATTCCTAACGACAGGAAAACACACACACACTTTAGTGATGTAATCCCCAAAATTAGTGACCAATAAACAGAAATTTATGAATGTGCAGCAGATTTCTCAGGACTGACATTCAAACAAGAAAAATGCAGACAGACCCGACGGGTTTGTGACCAGATGGGTGTTTTGTCTCGTTTCACCTGTAGCATCACATTCAAACCACAGAAGTGATGGAGTTTCAGATGAGCAGGTGCTGCCTCCTCCTCTCCTTCAGGACAGATACCGAAATAAATGTACTGCATTCAGATTATTTTTTATGTCGAGGTGTGGGGTACAATTTTGGATGAAAAATTCAAAGTTTATAATGAAGTGGATGTAAAAAAAAAGGGACTAATTCAGCGCTGCTAATTAGTGTGAACTGTGTTTGGTTTGGATGCCGATGCTTGGTAGAGTCTTTTAGCTGAGTTTCTCTGTGTGACGTGAGGGAGTTTAATAACTTTAGCTGTAAAAGTCATTAATTCCCTTTAAGTCACTCGTGTTTTTTTTTTACACCTCCAGTAAATAACTACACAGAAAACCAGAAGCTGCCCTTTTCATTTCTGTAGTTTTTGTGTGGGATCAGATAACTGGGACCAGTTCTTATACCAAACAAATAAAAAACAAAAAAGTATTTAAATAAAATGTAAAACTACTCGCAAGATTTCAGTCTTTTACCCAGGTGTTTTTGATGTGTGTTTTGGAGGTGGGTAACATTTAATCAGACTATGTCATCTTTTATAAAGCAGCAAGCAAATTACTTTAACGGGAAATAAACTAATTATTTTCTTTGTTAAACAGATCTCTGTCCGAGTTCTCACTTATCCAACAGGGGAATTGGATCTAACAGCACTGTGAGACTTTCCAGCTTGTACGAAAGACATACCTCACGCTCACTTCCTCCCCATTTTGGACCAGATTATGTAACTGAATTTCCACGAAAGCTTCTCCTGTTTCATGGCTGACATATTTAGAAGTGAAAAAGTGGATTACAGTGCTGAACAAAACCAAGTCATACCAAAGTTTAAATCAGACATTTAAAGAACAAATAAGACCAAACTGGATAGAGCTGGCTAAGTCCATCCTCATTCAGGGCTTCTTCTCCTCTTCAGCTGCTTCTTCTGCTTCCATGTTCTCCAGCAGACTGTACTTCTCATCCTCAGGCACCAGAGTGACTTGGTTTAGATGAAAAATGTGCCTGGAAACCAAAAGAAAACATGAAGCATTCTGTATTTGATGTCAGAAGAGGAGATTCGGCAGATAAATTCAGATTATTCAGAAAGGATCAAACAACTTACTTGTGTTCACAAGCTGGGAAGAACACGTCCAAGATCCTGACTATTACCGCTGACCCCACAATGCCAATCACAACCACCCACATCACCAGGAAGAAGAGAGGCAGAGACTCCGAGCAGAAGCGCCGCAGACGCTCCCTCGCTTGCTCCACCCACTGACACATGGCCTGAGGACATGGAGATTCCAGCATTTCCATAAGCAACCCTCTAGTGCACATAAAGCTTTTACAGCAGAGATGTCAAACTCATCTTAGTCCAGGTTCCACGTTCAGACCAATCTGACCTCCAGTGGGCTGGACCAGTACAATAAAAGCATAATGATCAAATTTGTATATAAACATAATTATACAGTGTTTTTCCTACCATTATATTGGCAGGGTGCCCCGGCCTCCCTACGAAACCCACCACCCCGCCTACAAGGTCAAGTTAATTCATTTTGATCTGATTTTCAAAACAGCACCAATTTACAGCAGAAGTTATTTCAGGTTCCATTTCCTCTAGCACAGGTTTATACTTTGTTCTTTTATTAAAAACAAAACAGTCCAATGTTATTTATCTGTATCAGGGCTGCCAAAGCAGATTACAAGAGGAGGATAAAAATCCATCTCATCAGCAGTAGCCCCTGCCAGGTGTGGCACAAAATACAAAGGTTGTGATATGACATCTGGGGACTCCAATAAGGTGCTTGCGGAGGAGCTGAACCTACAGCGCTCAGCCACACCACACCAACCCTCACCAGCCTCCAGTACGCCCCCCCACCCACGCTACAGGTGCAGGACGTAAGACGTGTGCTCTGGTCAGTGAACCCCAGGAAGACTGCAGGTCCAGATGGAGTACCTGGAAGAGTGCTCAAGGCATGTGCCCATCAGCTCTCACAGGTCTTCACTGACATCTTAAACCTATCGTTGGCCCGTCATCCCGTCCTGTCTGAAATCTGCCACAATCATCCCAGTTCCTAAAAAGCCAGCCTCAGTGACTACCGCCTGCTAGCACCCACCACAGTCATTACTAAGAGCTTTAAAAAGACTCATCTTACAGCACATCAAGCCTGCCTCCCTCCAACCGTGGACCCCCACCAGTTTGCATACCGGGAAAACAGGTCAACTGAGGACGCCATAGCCATCACTCTCCACTCAGCACTGAGCCACCTGGAGCACAAGGGAGGCTACGTCAGGCTGCTCTTCACTGATTTCAGCTCAGCCTTCAACACAATAATTCCAAACACTCTGGTCCCCAAACTATCCGACGTGGTACTCCGTGGGGCTGATTACAGCGGGGAAAGAGGCGGCCTACAGTGGCGAGGTCTGGATACTTGGTGAGTGTGTTCCATCTTCTGCGTCGGTTACACACATAATGTATGTTTTCAGGGAGCTTAGCTATCCGTCGCTGGATCCAGAAGATGAAGCAATACCACCGGAAATCGCAGGGGCAGTGCTGAGCAGAATAGATGACATTTGACCAGCAAAAGAAACAAACCAGAGAAGAAGAGGATCATGAAGGGAACAAAAAAGAAGATGAAGAATGAAGACGAGCACAACAAATGTAGAAACTGGGTGAGCTTTTGAAGAAAGCCTATATGCAAGTGTTTTAGGCATGTTGGGGGTTGGGAACAACTTTATACCGGTCCATCACCTCTGCCACACGGTGTCTGAAACTAACGTCGGCTTGCGGGCATGAACTCTGAACTCAGCATTGCCCACTAGTAGAAGGAATTGACTTAACAACCATGGCAACGCAAAAGACACGTGAAGGTATGAGGATGGCGATGTATGACAAAGTTTGAAACGGACGTTGCTATTTACACATGTAAGGGATCATAAATGGGCCTTAAGCCGACACAGTGCTCTAGGTGCCATGAAAGAATCGTATGGTTGATGGAAGCAAATGCCGCCGTCCAGGAGAATTAAAATGGCACAACTACCAGAATCAAGGTTCGGTAAAAGATCATTAACAATAATTAAAAAAATAATACCATCAGTCAAACACAGTGGAGACAGTGTGATGGTCTGTGGGCGACCTTGAAAAAGGAAAGCTACCATAAAATTTTGCAGCACCTTTGGGCAACGGTTGATTAGGACTAATTTTATCCTACAAGAGGATAATAACCCTAAAACACCCCCAAAATGTGTCAGCAATATTTAAATAATAACCAGTCATCCATACTTCTGACTGTTTGACTGACTGATGGACTTGAGCTGTTGTGGGAGCTTGATCGCATGGTGGAAGAAGGCTCCACCTAGCTAACCCACCTCATGGGATATGCTCCAGGAGGAATGGGATGAGATCTCATTAGTTTACCTTGAAAACATCTAGAACTCCTGGTCTGTCGGGTTGTAATTGCTGCTAAACATGTTTGTTTGTTTGTTGTTTTTTTTAAATGAGGGCAATGTCGGCATCTCCCGTCAAGCAACTGTTATTTATCAGAAGGTCTAGCAGATACGTCAAAGGATGGCTTGTGTAAATGCAAACAGCTCTCCTTTCTGTACCTAAGTTAAAAATGGCTCCCAGTAACATCTCAGAATCACAAATCATGATGAATTTAGCTGAAGTATGTGATCCTGAACTTACAGAACCTGGACCAGAACTACAACACACAGCCTTAGAGGCAGGACTGAATCAGACTTACTGAGTAAGAAGATATGAACTCTTTGGGCGGTGTTTCCATCTGATTCTGATCAGCCCGGGTCTGATCTTCATCCTCAGATTCATCATCATATCTGACGTTGTACAGGAGGTTGGGTTCCATGCGCAGGGGGGTCTCTGGGAGTTTTCCTGGGGCTGCGATCTCTTCCTGGGTGGTCTCTGTTTGCTTTTCTGTGTGGGGGTACTGGCTGGTGGTTTGGGAGATCAGCTGTTCTTCATCTGAGTTCAGAAATGCAGAAGAAATAAGAATAAACCATGCCTCTACAAACCAGAACAACAACACTATCAGTATGGTAAAAGAAAAGAAAAAACAAACCTTTCCTGGAAGTTGGTAAATCTGTAACAACCACATCATTTTCTCTTGGAGCCCTGAAAATCTCACTGTGTCCGATGGGGTAGATGTTGGTGAACTGAGCCAGCTTCTGAAAGTCCGGGCTCATCAGTATTTTCACCTCGAACATGTCAGGCTGGTGGACCTAAACAGCAACACTTCAGTCATCTTTAACTCTTTCAGAACATTTAACATGAGAAAGTTATTTACCTCCTTGCCCTCCATTTCTATAACTTCACTGAAGACCTGCAGAGCGACCACCTCCTCCAAGTCGCTGTACAGCCTGTTTTGGCTCACCATCACCCGGGTAACGGTGGACACCAGGTCTCCAGATTCAAACTCACTGCTTCCATTGATGCTGTCCACTGGAAAAAAAACATGCAAATGCTTTGCTTTAAAAGTTGAATACAGTCCAACTTATACATAAGTAATACATCAGTTAAATAACAGTAACCTCATCAATACAAATTCTAATGATAAATAACAGGCTGTTAGAACAGCAGACTTTTGACTGAGCCACTTTAACTTACATTTCACTTTCTTTTTTAAGTATAACTTTAGGAAACAGTGATACACTTTTTAAAAAGCTCATGATTTAAAAACAACCTTGTTGATTTTCTAAATGTAGAACTCAAACTTGATTTGTAAAACAAAGAAATAAGCGGATTCTTCATATGGTCTGTGTTGGTGCTGAATAATCCAGTAAAAATAGTGAGAAGGCCAGAAAAACTCACACAGAAGTGCCTGGCAGTTGAACCTGGTGACACCTGACAGCTCTACCGGGATGTCATTGACCAATATCTGCTCCTCTCCCACAGAAATGTTTAAATTGATCTGAAAGAAAACAAGGGCAGGAACACCCGTCTCCTTAGTCGTACTCCCCCATTTCACAGAGAAAAAGCAGGCTTACCAAATATCTGTTTAGTTACCTGTAAGTTGTTTGAATCTTGAATACGGGTATCTGTAATCGTCCCCGCTGTCACGTTTATCAGAATATTTTCCTGGGGGAAGTGACAATCAGAAGGAAAAGATAACCAACTACAAACAAGCATTATCTCTGTCTATCAGTCTTCCTACAAGTTAACGGTCTGAAGCTAACCAGGCTAACATGAAATCTTTTATAAAACGTTCCGAGTCTTACCGTATTCAGCTGCCTGTCCGATACCTCTGAACAAACTACCGAGACAAGAAAAAGAAATATAACACAAGCTGTTGGACTCGCCATCTCTGTTTCTGGGTGGTTTCTTTTACAACTACCAAGTTAGCTATAACGCAAACGTCCCACAAACATACAAACTGCGCATGCGTGGGAACATCTCGGACACTTCTATCGCGAGATTTTGGAACGTCATCATGGCGGTGCTCCTTGAAACGACGCTAGGCGATATCGTTATTGATCTGTTTACAGAAGAAAGACCAAAAAGTAAGAAGATGCGGTGATTAGCAAATTAAAACATATGTTTTAATTAACATAGCGAAATTTGAGATAGCCACAGCTAAGCTACGTCAAGGAACACATTAGTTCGAGCTGTTAGCTTGTTGGCTGTCTCCTCATTGTTTAACTACTACCATGTTAATTCACTTTTAAATAAAAAAAAAGATCAAAAGGAAGAAACAAAAAAAACGTCTCTCTCTCGCTCTCTCTCTTTCTCTTACTCTCTCTCTCTCACACACACACACACACCTGTAAATGACGGATACACGTTAACTGTTATTAAACATGTGATCAGTGGAAATGAATGGTGGCGTAACGACAACTCTTCTGCTCCTTTGCAGCTTGTCTAAACTTTCTAAAACTGTGCAAGATAAAATACTACAACTACTGCCTCATCCACAATGTTCAGGTAAATCTATCTATCTATCTATCTATCTATCTATCTATCTATCTATCTATCTATCTATCTATCTATCTATCTATCTA
>JBAFTA010000025.1:2625162-2641228 GCA_036919975.1 Melanotaenia parkinsoni
TAATGAGTCTATATAAAATATTAGTTTACCTTTTTAAGTTGAATTACTGAAATAAATAAAGTTTTACACCAAATTCTTTTTTTTAGTTTCACCGGTGTATATATGATGTAGATGCCTCATTCCTACACGCAGCTTCTTCAACAAGTAGGAACTAATTTAGACAGAAACAGAGTTAGCAAAGATAGAAATTCACCACTTCAAACAGACATCTGAGCTCAGGCAGCTTGTTGAACATTAGCTTCAGATGTTTTACTGGATTTCTTTTTTTTTTTTTTACTTCTTTTCCAGCTTAGATTGGATCATAAGCCGTTTTTCTCCTCTCTGGATCAACACTGGTTCGGATCTTCTTTTTCTCTTGGAAAAATAAAAGAATCAGCTGTGTTCTGGCTTAATTCCTTCCTGTGTACAGATTGGACCCCTCCAGAGTAATCCGTGGTACATTTATTAGATAAAAAGGGGATTAGTTAACATTATTTCACTGTTAAAAGTGAAATCTGTCTAGATTATGAAATTATCAGGATTTTCCACTCAGTGTTTGTTAAATGAAGATATGTGACGTGGAAAAACCCTGCAGAATGGAAATCAGTCATAAAGTGTGTTTGCTGTGGTTATGACATGTTGATAATCATCTGGTGGGGTTATTTGAGTCTTGATGGAGAAGTGAAAGTTCTGTAAATAGATTATGTAATGTGCCGATTACACTTCAACCTTCTGTTGTTGTCAGCTATTCATTGTTGGTATAAAATCAGAAGCTATGTTAAAAACTGAATGTTAACTTCCTCGTAGTCAACGTCTGAATCATCTGCAAGGCGACCATGGCCTCAGTGAAAGTAACGGTGGTTGCAGAGACAACGCCAACCATCAGAGGGCGCTGTGCAGTTAGATAAATATTAGTTTTACACTCTGAGGACAGCTGGGGGTTTCCACATGACTTTTATGTAAATGCTGTGTTGTTTTTAAGTCAGATTTTCCACACGAAACCGTCCTGCACATGTGATCACCATGTTGAAGCAGCAGGTTGCTCCAGTCACTTCCTTCTTAAACATGTTTGAGGATCTGAATGAGCTCAAGAATTCTGATAGCAGGAACTAAAAGAAGGAAATGTTCTGTCCCACATTTACAGCCTGGATATACGAAGGTGGACAATGACTGAGCTTTTCTTTGTTTTATGCTCAGTTACTCCAAGGTAGCCGAAGATTATGGTTAAACTTCTGTTCAACAAATATTTTAGTGAACTTTCTTTTTTTTTCTTTTTTTTTAAACTTTAATAAATGATAAAAATAGCATATTAACATAAGGTAACATCTGGTTTCATGAGGTGTAACATCAGGTCTGGTATGTAAATATAAACATGTGGTTTCCACTGAAAGTCCACAATCTCATATAAAAGCTCATTAAAACCACCAAACAGTTTGGTGGTGGTAGAAATGGTTTTTACACATTTACATAATTGCAGTTTATCATTTACACATTTTATTGTGTTTATTTACATGTTTACTTACATATTTTATTTATATCCATGTTTATTCTAACTTCCAGACCACAATTAATCTATAAAACCAGCAAACATTTAATTTTCTAGGTATCTGGAAAATAAAGATCCAGTATATCACATTATGACCAGAGTAATATTTGAAGCCCTGTGAGTTATTTTAAATGTACATACATGTACATTTTAACATGTGTGGATACTTGACCACCTGAACCGACTCCTACAAACTGAAGTCACGTCTTTTAAGCCAGAAAGAAGGAAGAAGTTCTCCCCCTGTCATGGAGATGTTTTACATTGAAACAGACACATTAGGAATTACGCATACTTTTATTAAAATATTACTTAATATCTTCTATGTTATTTTCACATTTACTTAATTCATCCTGCCGGCCAGGTTGGACCCTCTGGTGGGCCACATGTTTCACACCTCTGAGATAAAATGTTTTTCAGACCTGCTTCCAGAATAACGTTCCATGTTTTTCTGTGTGTGTTATGCTGACAGCAAGAAGACTGTGAGAAGGCTTACTTCAAGATGGACAACGTCCTCATCGACGACCGCCGTATTCACGTAGACTTCAGCCAGTCGGTGGCTAAGATCAAGTGGAAGGGGAAAGGTAAGGCCTCTGCATGGTTTCCAGGCTTCCTGTGAAGATTTTCCATTAAAAACTTATTCTGATTGTTTACTCTGTTCCAGGGGGGAAGTACACAAAGGAGGACTTCAGAGCCTACGAGAAAGATCTGGAGAACCGGTCCAAACTGGCTCTGAAGGATCAAGTCAAGCCCAAACAAGAGTATCCTTCCGTGTTAGCGAGCTTGGCTGAAATGTTCAGATTGTGTCCTTCTGCATGCTTCTGCTCCCGCTCTCTAAATGTCCCGCAGATTTCCATAACTTTTCCACAAGCTCCAAGTACGAGCTGCTGATAGAGGAGGAAGAAGAGGCAACGAGCCATCGGCACGCTGAGAAGAAACATAAAGAGAAGAAGCACCGTCATCACTCAGACGAAGAGGACAGCAAAAAGTCCAGAAAGCACCGGGTAAATCGCACTTCTCCAGATTAGTCCTCACGCTGGGTTCTCCTGCTGTTAGATGAGGAGGAGCTGACAGGTTCTTCATCATGCAGAAGTGTTTGTTTGCTTTTTACAAATTTAATTTATTTAGCATATTTACTCATAGTAGACACAATAGACTTGTTTCTCTTCATCTTTTCATAAAATCCTAAGAAAAGGCACACCTCTGATGCTCTCAGTGGTTCCTGCCGTTGAGCTTCATTATACCGAAGTTGATTGGATTGGACGGCGCAGGGGGCTGTCACCAAGACGTATGCCGTCAGGTACGGTGTCTTGGGTCTCAGGTATATGTGGTTTTCGCTCAGAATCTGGAAATCGTGTACTGAACCTGGCCATCTAACAACACAGTTGGAGATTTAGAGGTCAGCATTCCCTTCCTGTTGATGTATTTCCACGTTTGCAGCCAATCAGACCAATAACGTTGGGCGTTCTGTCCATGGAGAAGAACCTTCTCTTGTATGTCTGATATTTCCCTGTCACGTTCAGGGAATTTTACATGGCTGCTCAGCACACTGAAAAGTGCTGATGCCTCTGCATACACCACACATCCCACTGTGGATTTTGTCACTGTTAATCCATCTGCGATTACTTCATAAAATGGGCCACAGGCAAAGAAATGCAAAGTAATCCTGTTCCTGTTCAGCACCTCTGCTGTCATAGCATGACTCCTCATGGTTCTTCTTTACAGATGAGGGCGAAGAACGTAGCACAGGTGTAGGTAAGATACCTTGCATACAGTCTGTCATTGGTGTACAGCTGAAGTAGATATGGACATTCACCGTATTGTCCAGGTTTGTATGGTCTCCTACAATGCCATACCTCATGCACAACTAAAACCATATAGCCAATTATGTCACACTCCAGGTAATCATAAAACCTGTGATCTGTGCTATTACACCAGTTTTTAGCTAACCTTAATCACATAGAAGGCTTATACCAAGTTCATCTTAGTCAGTGAGTTTCAAACATCGTGGAAACCGGGACAAAAGGGGACAATTTTTCTGCAGCAGGAACGTACTTCTAGAAGTGTTCGTGACAACTACCAGACACTCTTCGGCACCTACTGTGGCCCTGGACAAAGCTCTCTGTCCACAGACTTACAGGGATTTGTACAGATAGAACAGGTAAATACTTGACTTTCTTTTGGTCTTTTTGTGTTTAGAATTATATTTCTTCAAATTTCTTGAACTAGAGAATTTATCTTGACTTTGAGCAGGTTTGGACTAGTCTAGAAGTGAGATTACCATGGAGCAATTAGTTTATATCATAATTCAATCTTTTTTGTTCTTACTCTCCATTCAAGTGTTTTTCTTTCCTCTAAGTTTTTAAGTTGTTTCTCCTTATTGTAAGTAAAGTACTACTTGTTAATGTTATTTCAAGACCCATACAAACCCTCTTAAATATCAACAAATATCATCTTTATTCAACTAATATGTCAATTATCTCATTCAAGATGTTATTTTTTTGTAGTGATGTCTTTCTTATTTTAAAGACCGATGTGTTTAACTTATGGTAACCCTACAGGTAAATGCCGCGGGGAGCGGAGGACGGTGGAGCAAGTGGAGCTGTGGTGGAAAAACCTTAAACAGAAAGCAAAAAAGGACCTTTCTGAGTCAAAAGCCACAATGGGAAGAATTTACTGACATATTTCTTTATACTATTGGTGGTGAGAGCTCCCAGCACGGTATTGACAGCTGTTACTGTAGAGTCATTGGAGTCCATGCAACCACTTGATCTCACCACAGCAAACACCATTACAACCCTAGTCCCCATAGAGCCAGAGGTGGAGCCCAGCACCAGTACCAGTCAGAGCTCTGAGGAGGTGATTCCCCCTGCCTCCACCACGTCGTAGGAGAAGTAATGATGAGAATCACACCTGAAACTTGCAAAGCACAGCAGCAAATGATCCTCGCTAATGAGCAACTAAAACCTTATTATGCTTCAGCAACATCAAGCACAGTTCACTTCTCAGTAGCTGGAAAAGGAAGTACACAGTTAATTTTAGAGTGCTACTCTACGTTGGTTTTTTGAAGCAATTTTGAGTTGAAGTAACTACTCATGTTTTATGCAAACTGCATCAAATGTGGTTATTTTAGTCCTTTTTTAGGCCAGTAAAATCTGGACGTGACTCTTGCATGTTGTGTTTTACTTGGTTTTACAAAACTTATGTCTTATTCCTCAGTGTTTGGTGGCTAAAGCTATATACATAAAGATTATCGGGCTGTTTTTGACCCGATTTTGCCTCTTTCCGACCAAGGACGGCAAACAGCCAATTATCTTGAGTCTCATAAGATTGTCTATAAAATGATCCTGTGGTCTGAGGCCTGTTAAGACCGAATTCGTCCCGACATTCAGCTCAGAAACGGGTCGTGCCTGACGATCAGAAGTATTGAACGTGTTAAATATTTACGACCAAAAATCTTTACGTGTGTGAGGAACGCTGACGACTCCTGAGTTGTGTGGGTGGTGACGTGGAACGAAACGTAGCCAATCAGAGAGCGAGCTGACTGGGGAGCAAGGAAGTAAATAAAGTCCGTGTTCACATCGTCTCCGGTCTGTTGTTTTTTTTTCAGTTCTGGATTTTTTTGTTAATAAAAGTCACAAGACCACCATCATTACTTCATGTATGTCCTCTTCCATGCTAGGTGTTGTGTTTTCCGGTTGTTGCCATGCTTCTTCTTCTACATTTATTAGCTCACGTTTGATCATGCAAGGTTTCCAGCTTGGCGGACTTGATTGTAGGTTGGTTGTGGGACAGCATCGTTATGTGTGTGTTGTTTTGTGATGAGATTATCGGAGCCACCACACACAGAACGATCAAAACTGTTAAATACTTGATTTTTTTATCCTCACGTGTGAAGTCTCGAACAGATAAAAATGTCTTCAGATTTAGAAAATCCTTATGGGTGTACCAGGCTTATACTTCCAGACTTGGATGATTCACCTGTGATCATTTTAATGCTCCAGTTTGGTATCAAAGTGATCCAGATTAGTTACAAAAGTTTTGGAATAGCCAACAAAGGCTAATATCTGGATTTAAGGTAGGATTGGATGTACAAATCTAGATTTGAATTTTCAAGAATAAATCTAGTTAGAAAAAGCCAGTGTTGGATCAGGTCTGGTCCACCTGGATTAATCCTTTGAAATACTGGACCCTGATGGTTAACATCCAGAGCGGGAACTTTATTAATGTGGAACAGTTTTCCATGCAGTCGGCTGTAAGTGTCGCTTCATGAAGTTATGTCAGGAAATAAAAACCACATTAATATTTGTTTCCTTCTGTCAACTTCCGCTTCAAAGAAGCCAGTTTTCAAGTCTCGTAATTGCTGTCGTCATTCCTGTCAGGTCTTTTCTCCCTTTCATCCTGGTTCTCCTTACCTCTTATTTCCAGGACAGCGAGGAGGGCAGACGGGACAGGAAGACGGCCCGCCAGCGTTCCCGCTCCAGAGACCGGGACTACAAACACTCCAAGTCCCGGGTCAGACATGGGAAGGACCACCGGGACAGGAGTCGCTCCCCGAGGAGGTCCAAGGATCAAGAGAGGAGCCGGTACAGATGAAGGATGCTGAGCTGGGATCAGTGAGACGGGATGGTTAAAAAACGGCCGGCGGATCTAAGACACAATCGCGTTTCTATTTTTTGTATGTAGATGAATGATGATGATGATGATGATGTGTAAGTTTGATGATTTAAATATCAGCACAGCTTTGCTTTCTGTGTTTGGTTCTTCTTCACTCGTCCTGATTTAGAACAGATGATTACATTCCTCCTGTGGTTTTCTGAAATTCAGTAAAGGTCACCATGGAAACCTGCTGAGGGGATTCACCGGTGTCTCCCTCCACCCACCTCATCTCAAGATTTTACCTCACATGTCGCTTCTGATCACTGATGATAATCCAGAACCTGCAGTACCTGGACCATCCTTTCTAAACATCCCTTTATGTGTGTTTATACACACACACACACACACACACACACACACACACACACTTATCTCCAGAATATTATAAATGTATATATACAGTTTCAGTTAAATAAAGACATCAAGCTGGTTTATTTTGGTTAACAGGTTGTCTGCCGGTAAACCTAACCACTCCCTTTCATTTGATGCATCATGAAAAGAGTGTTTTCAACAACACAACGTTGTGTAGGAGGAGAATGGAAAACAGGAGGTTTCAGGACTGAGCAGAGTAGGGTATCACCACTTCCCTCCCCCAGGTGGAACCACGAGCAGAGACTTCCCCAGCTGCCCACGCTGAAAACAAACCTCCTCCGTAAACATCTGAGGAAACACGCTGAGACGGGGGACGATGTGAAGTCAGACGTCACTGATCTGGTTCCTGGCAGACTCCACTTTCAGCTAGTATCACGGCCTGTGACCGCGGTACCAGGAAGCGGACCCAAAAGCAGAACACTCAGAGAGGCAAGGAGGAAAGTGCAAACAATGTTTATTAATAATAAGTATTGTGGCGTGTTCCAGGTCCGGATGGTTCGTCCTATGAGAGGACAGGATTATTGCGGGTCCAAGAAGGTGTGGGGTGATGTCTGCTAAGGCAGATTGATGGTGGAGGAGTAGCCAAGAGATGGTTTCTGGTGGTGGTGATATGAGCTTGGTAGCAGACAGGCAGTCAGCTTGGTACGAGGAATAGTTCTTAACCTGGGTGCAGTGGTTATCTGAGAAGTCAAGGTCTGTGGCTGAGGAATAGAGATGACAAGATAAGCTTTCCAGAGAACGAGGCCTGATTACCACGCTGCAAAGAATGACAATCCAGCGAAGACTGGAGCTCCTGCTTGATCCTAAATAGCCGGAGTAAAGTCGGCTAACGAGCATGCTGATGAGCTGCAGGTATCCGCCCTCCGTCACCATGAAAACCTGCTCAGCCCTACCTGCAAACTCAGACACACATACACACAGAACCATGACAGCTAGTTGAAGGAGCTCCTGTTAATCTCAGAGCACCAGAACTACTAACTTCATTACAGACACTGGAGAAGGTCGCTTCTCACCTTTTCATTTATTTTCCATCTCTGATCAGCTGACTTGTCTTCATCTCCATGGAGACCATTTTCAGGATGTTTATGGTAGACACTGAGAGAAACTTCAGCTCCTTCTCCAGACCTGCAGTCTGAAAACTCTGTCCTGAGACACCTGGTCCACCTCACATCAGGGTTCATCGGTTCTTCCTCGTGAATAACATCATCTCATGTTTGCTTGATGATCTCCAGCTCCAGATCTGCTGGGAGGAAACCAGTTCTCAGGAAAGCATGTTCTGCTCTCCATAATGACCTCAAATCAGCAATAATCCACCTTTCACCATAGTTTCAGTGTCTAGACAAGTTGTAGACATAAAAATACAGTTTGTCTGTTAGAATGATGATGAAGATGAAGGGTTTATAATTAATGTTGGTGGTCTGACCTTTAAGCTAAAACCACATCCATACCAACTCCCCGCTGCAAAACAACAACTACTTACACGTCATCACTCAAGGAAGCTGGGCTAGAATCATTGTGTAGGTTGGAAATAAACATTTCTATTTTTTATTTTATTTATGTGGAATTTATTAAGTTCCACAACTTCACGAATTTACAGCAAACTCACATTTATCAGCTTCATTTAACTTCTACAAACTCACATCTTCCTGTTCATTAAACTCACTCGACCTAATGAAAACAACAAGTTTGGAAATTTGTTTCTAGTAAATCCAGCTGGTTAGATTTAGTGTGAAGTTGACCAGGTGTAGGATTCATCTTTCATTTCTTCACCAGATTACATTTAACAATATGTGAAACAGCTGATGTCAGATATCATTCAGAGTTCTCTCAGTTTGGTCATTTTCCCTCCTCCGGCCTCCTCGTTATCTACATGTGGGCTGTTCCTGATGAAAATTGTTATTTTTCTCAGAAACAAATCCAAGTGAAGGTTTCACAACGAGACTGAGTCTGCAGAGAACTCTAGAAACCCTGACCATCGGTTACAGAGAAGGTAGCTGTGGTCATTTAGAGAGAAATTATAGTATCTCAATGGTTTATTCTAGCCTGTCTATGAAAAACACCCATTTTGGTTTTTTTTTAATACAAAAAAAGCTTCTTTCATGTCAGACTAGTTCTTGAGATAGACTACACTCCCTTTTATCGTGTCCACCTGTTGAATGAATGAATGAATGAATGAATGAATGAATGAAAAATACTTTATTAATCCCAAAGGGAAATTAAAAAAAAATAAAAATTTGTGTTAACACACAAACTGCCTTAACAAAAGAAATGTTGGCACCAACCAAAAGGCACACACTAACATTTAGCTTTGATTATAGAAGCATTTGCTGTGGGATTGTTTTGATGTCACAAGGTTTATTTCCATCCAGTGTCGCATTCCTTTTTTACCACGATCTTGTATTGATGATGGGAGAATGGGACCACCAGTCTAGACTCTGTGGTGGCCAATCCATGTGTGAAAATGATGTCTCCTGTTCCCTGAACCACTTTTTCACAATCTGAGCCCCATGAATCCTGGTATTGCCATCATGGACTATGGCCGTGTCATCAGGGACGATGGAATAACCTTATTCAGTTTATTTAGGGAGTCAGCTGACCTCATTCTTTGGATACAAACCCAGATTCAAACCTAGACCTGACCAGCTGCAGCAACCCCAAGTCATTGACTGCCCCTACAGGCTTGTACAGTAGGCAGCATGGTGCTGCATCGCTTCATCTGCCTCTCTTCATACCCTGGTGCTCCATCACCCTGGAACAGGGAAAATCTGTTGTTGCAGCTGGAAGATTATTGCCCTGCAATAATCATCCAATAGGAGGCTCCTACCTGTTCACTTAGTTAAATCCAGAGGGCCACTTCTTTTTGTCCATGCAATGTCTAATCAGTCCATCACATGGCAGTAACTCAGTGCATGTAGTCATGTAGACATGGTGAAGACGACTTGCTAAAGCTCAAACTGAGCATCAGAATGAGGAAGAAAGGGGACTTAAGAGACTTTGATAGTTGTGGTCTTGGTATTTACTGGGATTTTCACCCACAACGGTTTCTAGGGTTTCCAGAGAACGGTCAGAAGAAGAGAAAATATCCAGCGAGCAGCAGTTGTCTGGACCAAGATGCAGCAGAAGACACACCGGGAGCCTCCTGCCAGCTAAGAACAAGAAACTGAGGCTACAATTCACACACACTCACCAACACTGGACAATAGAAGATGGAGAAACGTTGCTGGTCTGATGAGTCTCCATTTCAGAATCAGAATCTGGTGGAAACATGAAAACATGGATCCATCCTGCTTTGGATCAAATCTTCAGGCTGCTGCTGGTGTAATGTAATTGTAATTGTAACAGCAACTGTGTGATGCTGTCATGTCAACATGGAGAAAACCTCTGAGGAAGGTTTCCTCCACCTGCTTCCATCTATCACACCAAGAATTAAGGCAGTTCTGGAGGAAAAGGGGGTCCAACCCGGTACTAGAAGGTGGACCTGATAAAATGGAGAGTGGGTGGATGAGTCCATTACATCACTTTGAGTTTTTGGTTTATTCTCATATGAAATGTCACCAATTTCGATAAATATTTAAATTAATAACTATATATTTTTATGAATAAACATGAAAGAAAAACTGATGTTTGGGAGACTATTTTCCCAAATAACCTCTGGGTTTTGATCAATAAAGTCTTCAGGAGGATTTCTGTTATTGTCTCAGAAGCTTCAGAAAAAGACCGGAAATCTTAATATTTATTTATACAGTCAGTGCTGACCGTTCAGCAGCTATCTGTAGTCCTTCAGTTCCCTCTGATGATCAGTAAGTCGATCCATGTTGTTGATATTGTCAGCTCCTTTTTGGCTGGAAACCAGCCCAGCAGAGAGGGACGTGGATGTAGGTTTAATTCTGACATCAGTAGGGACATAAAAGTGTCCCACAGATGTCCCTGAAAGACAAGTGTTTGTTTATACTTAGAACACAAAAGTAAAATATTTTATTCAGAGATTGACATTGTTTAATTTTTTTATACTAAATACTGAATTATCTGAATGATTGTTGTAATGATATGATTGGAAGACATTTCTTTTATTGCAATATTATACTTATAGTTGTAATAATAAAAAAAAACACTAATTATATGAATTTCAGTGGCATAGAATTTGTGATATTACCAGAAATATTATCATTCTAATTTTTATAATAAAACAACATTTTCAAAATATTATGGTCCATATGGTCATATTTTTTTTTTTTCTTTTCTTTTGTCTGAACACTATTATGTGCTGGGCAGGTAGTTTAGAATGATTTTGATTACATTTTAATTAATTGTTTATACCAAGGCAAAGACAAAGTATAGGACATTTCATGAACAAGACAATTCAAAGTGCTTAACATAAAACATTAAAAACTGGGGAATTAACAGCTGTTCTGATAAAAGGCAGCAACTAGAAAAGTTTTTAACTGATGTAAAACTGCTGAGTCAGCAGACCTGCAGTTTTCTGGGAGTTTGTTCCACATGTGAGGAGCATAAAGCTGAACCCTGCCTCTCCACGGTTAGTTCTGACTCTGGGAACAGAAAGTAGACCTGACCCTGATGACCTCAGGGATCTGTTTGGTTCATAACCAGAAGATCCTGAATGTATTCTGGTCCTAAACCATTCAGGTCTTTGTAAACTAACAACTGGATTTTGAAGTCAGTTCTTTGACAGACGGGAAGCCAGTGTAAAGATCTGAGGACTGGAGTTCTAGGATCTACTTTCCTGGTCTTAGTGAGGACTGGAGCAGCGTTGTGGACTAACTGCAGCTGTCTGGTGGACTTTTTAGGGACACCTGTGAGGACAACATTACAGTAGTCCAGTCACAAGTACTAAAGCTCGCCTTCCTCTCTGTATGAGTTGTAAATGTTAGAGGATTTAAATGTTTATTGCTTGTGCATTAGTTTATGTTTACATTGATTATGTATAGGTTGGTCACGTGGTTATAGTCGGTGCACACCTGTTGTGATGTGTGTTGAGTTGGGGGTGAATTTTTAGTTGATCGCTTTGATTTCCTTTGTTTTGGGTTAAGTTGAAACACGTTGTACTGAATTAGTTATTTTTTCTGTAATAAAGTTATAAAACATTTTTGGATCTCAGTGGATTTTTGTCGCGACAGAGAAGAAAGATTCAGCCTCGAGGTGATTTTTTTGGTTCATTACGCTCCACTTTTATAATCTCCTCTGTCTGAACAGCAGCTTTGATTCTGTCATCTGACTAAAGGAGGAAAACTGATGAAGTTTTTGACCTTGTGACTGCTGGAAAATAATTTCTTATTTGACTTAAACATGTACACTGACTCACTCTACAATAACTCCGGATATCCGCCTTTCTTTTCTTTTCTTTTTTTCTGACTGAAGACACAACAAGCACCGTTAGCACCGCTACTAGCTAGCGGCGCATGTAGCGCCTTGAACAGAATGAGTGACAGCAAGGACAGCCAATTACATAAGACAAGTCTCAGGCGCAGAGCCAATCATATCAGTTTAAATGCATTATAGGCGGGATTCATGGCAGCGATACCGGGTTGCAAAGTAGGTACAGAAAGCGGAGTTTTACCAGCTGTTTGTGAGAGAAAAAATGGAAGGGACTAATCAGAACATGATGGATATTAGGCGTGACATGTCTATACCCAAGTCCAGTTCCATGGTGATTAAAAACAATTTTAACTTAAACCTTCTCAGATCAAACGCGACTTCTTGGTCTTTCTCCTATATTTTTCTCGCGTCAAGTTAACGTGAAGAAGTAAAAGTTAGTGAAGAGTCTTTGCTTGAACCAGGTTCACACACGACTGGCTTGCTGGCCTCGAAAACCCGGTGGGGTATAAAATCAGAGCAGGGACTCTCAGGGGGGGGGGTCTTTCTTGATGTGACATAAGCTGTCATCGTGCTTACGTCGACAGTCATAAGTTTGCGGTAACCAAATCAGATTTTATCATCTTGCACCAGACCACGTTCATCTGGTCTGAAAACCCCTGAGAGACCGCAGCTGTGCTTCCGGTGTTTACACTGACAGCCCGTCTGTCCACGCCCACTTCTGACACATGTCAACCGTTCCACAACACAGGCTGTCGTCATGGAGACGAGCCACAATAAGGAGGCAGGAGGTGGATCCTGCGTGTCATACCGTCCCTCGAAGCCAGAAGACTCGGTCATGGACCTTCAGCACAGCAAGTTGGAACGCTTCCTGAAGCTGGGCTACTCTCGCCGGGACATCGTCAGGGTCCTGGACAGCCTCCGCCATGACGCCCAGACCAACGACATCCTGGAGGAGCTCATCAAGACCTGCCACACGAGCACCTACAGCAACAAGAACTTCTCGAACAGCCCCAAACTGGTGCCCAGAGGCTGCAGTCCGAGTCCCAGCAGAACCAGACCAGACAGAGAGTCCGGGACCAGCTTCAGACCGGTGGTCATAGATGGCAGCAACGTCGCCATGAGGTGAGTCGGGAACACCAGAAAAATCCAGAAGTTTGGTGTTTTATTTCTGATCATAGATTTCAGCTGCTTTCATCTTCTGATAAAGTACAAATGTCAGTGAATAAATTATGAATCTTCTCCAACACAAAGTGAAACCGAACAGAACCAAGATCTGGATTTTCTTTCAGAACCAAACCGACACCAAGTTTTTATATGACCGAGACAGAAAAGTGTCCTGTCACTTCCTGGAAATAATCTGAGTTCAGCTGAACGTCACTTCATATTTCTGCTGTTGGATCATCTGGAAAAAAATCTTTCAATCCTTCAGTTTTACAGTCATGTTACTTCATGTGTCCTAGCGGGTTTCATTTCATAAATTCAGTCACTTCCTCTTTCCAGATCTTGACATGAAAACATTTCTGTCTGCGCATTTCTGGCTTCAGTTCAGCTCTGAGTCAGGTTCAGGTCTGAGTTCGGGTCAGGGACCAGGTCTTTGGACCTGAGTCTTGGCTCTGTGGTTGAAGGCCAGTGTGAACTGTGGGGTTGAAAATGTCCAGAAGAAGCAGCAGGTTTCTCAAACTCCATGAGACATGTGAAGTGACTCCTGTGACTCTACCTGCTGCTGTGTCATGTGACCACATGGCTGACACCTTGACCTGGTGTAAAATGGTGAACAAGGAAGTTCTGAGTAAAAATTAGTTTAGATAAGACCGAGAGGAGGTGGAGGAAGTGGTTTGAACTGAAAATAGAAAACAAAAGAGATGTTCTTACAGCTTGTATTCCTGTAAGGACATGACACTGTCACACCTTTTTCCAGGTAAGGCAGGTTGACGGTTCAGGCTTGTTTATTGACACGAACATGTTTTCCTGGCCTGGACCTCTTCAGTTTGAAGCTTTTTTGTGATGCAGAGTCTGTCAGTGCAACCTCACTGCAGTAACTTCCTCACCGTCCTCAGAGGAAACTGAGCAAAGCTTTCTCACAGATGACGAGCAGCAGTGTGAGAGCAGGAAGTCAGTTATCAGGAGAGAAACAGAAAACCTTCAATAGTTCAGGTGTAGAAACTTTACGGAGCTGAACAGAACCTGCTCAGAACATTTTAGGTCTTTGTTGGAAAGTCAGAGTGAAAACAGGGAAAATAGAAAGCTGTCATCTCTGATGTGAGATGATAGGGAACAAGTGTTAAACTCTGGAATCTGAGGGGGTTAGGGTTAACTATCTGCTATCCTGCAGGTTTTTGTTGTTTCCCTGCTCCAACACATCAGAGTCAAATCAGATGGATCCAACAGTTTCTTGTTAATGCCCCATTAATTTCAGTCAGGTGTGTGGAAGCAGGGAAACAACAAAACGACGCAGGACAGCGGTCCTGGAGGTCCGGAGTTTGATGCCCCGGTGTTAGGGAAACTGGTCTGTAGTCAGCTGGTTGAGATTTCTGAGGTCCTGGAACAAGGCAGGGTGTTTTCCACCACATGGGAACTCTTATGACGCAGGCTGGTGTTGAAAAGGTGCTGAGGAATCCAACATAGTTGTTCTGAGCAGGTTTTCAGGTGGAGGCAGAGCAGGTCTCAGAATGCTCTAATGTGGAGGGAGGTGAGGCTGCGTTGAGGTCCAGGTCGAGCTGCAGGGTGACAGAGTGGAGGTGTGACAGGAAAGCTGTGGGCTCGTGGAGGGTGTGTGGTCCGTTGGGCTGGAGGCAGGGGGTGATGATCCTTGCGCTTAATCTTTGTTTTGTGTTGTTTTGTCTTCAGTAACTTCTGGTTTTCTGTATGAATGAGGTAATTTCACATCAAGTTTATTTCCTGTTCAGCTTTTCTGAATATCTGAGATTCCTTCACGCTCTGTGATTATCAGCAAGGATGTTCACCGTGATCAGTAGGAGGTACCAGCAGAACCAGAGGCTGCTGCTTCGGAACCAGAACCTTCATTTTTCAATACTAATACTTTAAAGAAAGATGAATTAAGAGTCAGAGTGATGAAGAGCTGAGGCTGTGAACTGTGAGAAAATAACAACTCTGAGTATGAAAAGTTCCTGAAGTGATGATGAAAGTGTAAGTTCTGAAACTGGAGACTGTAGGCCTACAGGAGGAAGATTAGGGGTCTGATGTAGCTGAAGCGTTGTCCGGGATGATTCTACCAGCAGACCCCCAGACTGACCTCCATGGTCCATCTGTGAAGCCGTGGGAGATGCTTTTATTAACGCAGTGCTCTACCTGTATGCAAACTGTGCCACCACTTCCTGCTCAGGGAAAGATGTGTGGGGAAGTCCCACACTTTACTTTCTCCTGCAGGCAAAACTATCCAGTTTACCTCTGCAGCAGTTCTCCAGTGGGGCTGCAGGTTTTACTACACTAGTCAGGTTACATGTTTAAACAGAAGAACTTATTCTTGAAGTTTAAAATAAGATCTCATCATGTTTATTAATGAGATCAGTGGAACTGATAAACAGGCCTGAAGCGACCCATCAGATTAAAGTGAAACACGGGTCAGAACCTGAAAGAGCTTCAGACGTCTTCTCTGCTCATCTGGACTCAGATGGGAACTCTGTTAGCTGGACCCAGAGATCCAGAGATGTCAAACTCATCTTAGTTCAGGGACCAGACCGGTAAAATAACATAATAATCTATAAAAAATGAAAACGCCACATTTTCTCTTTTCTTTTTGTACAAAGAAGTACAAGTATGTAAAACAAGTTCTTTGGAAATATTTTACATTTAAACGTGGACACATTAGAGATTACTGATACTTTTATTAAAATATTCCAGTTAATATCTTCTATGGTATTTTTAAATTTACTAAATTCATCCTGCGGACCGGATTGGACCCTTTGGAGGGCCGGTTTTGGCCCCTGGGCTGTACGTTTAACACCCCTGGTTTGGATGAACTCAGACTCAGGTCAGAGTTCATGTGAGACACTACAGACCTCCAGCAGCAGCTTTTCTTTTCTTCTGAGGATGAGGAAATCCTGATTTCCTTCATTTTGAACTTTTGGTTAGATTAAACCAAAAGTCCCTCCATACAGAAACACTTTTGGACAGAGGTCTTTCTTCCACATGTACACTAAACAGTGGAATGATATTCCT
>JBAFTA010000025.1:2651938-2669893 GCA_036919975.1 Melanotaenia parkinsoni
CTTCTGTACAGTCCTCTGAGACAACTTGTTGTGATATAGGGCTATACAAATAAATTTGATTTGATTTGATTTGACTTATGTTCCTGCTGAACTTCTTTACGTAAAAACATTTTAACATGTCGTTTTTATTTTATAAAGTTTATTCATGTTCTCTGATTTATCACCACGAGGACATTTTAATCAGTTTTTAGTCTTTTAATGTGGATAAACATGACTGGAAGTGAGTGATAATCTGTCCACAGGCTGATCTCTGCTGCCCTCTAGTGGACACACTGCAGCGATACAAAAATACCACAACTACCTTTAGAATTTTTTTTTTATTTTTACAAATAACTTATCTGTTACAAAGACAGTTTTCCCAGCTAAAAAAAAATACTTTAGATATCCAAATTCCTTTTTTTTCATTAATAAAACATGAATAAACTGCCTCTTCACATCAAGATGCAGTTAAAGCTGATAACTGGTTTCTCTGGGTTGAAAAAAGTACGACATAAGTGCTTAAGAGACCATAATTCAACTTTTACTTCTAAACGGGTTTACACATGAATAAGAATTTGGTTTTTAAAATAGCACTTGGATGTTACAGAATAGATTGTCAATATAAATTCAAAGGCACTAATGCAAGGCAACAGTTCACAAACGTGGAAATAAAAACAAACAAAAAAAACAAAAAAACAAGAAGAAATGGTAACTACTCCACACTTAAGGTAACTTAATAGCAATAAGTAAACTTTAGAAGCACCCTCATCAATAAAAGCTCCGGAGGATGAACTGAGCCAAATAGAAATGAGAGAATACAAAGTGGACAGTCATGTTGTGCTTTTCGTTCTGAGGGCGGTTTTATTTATTTACTGAATTATTTATCTACTTGGTCAGCTTCCATTAAGGAGCAGTCCTGACCTGATGTGTTTAAGGCACAGACATTTCAACCAGCAACCTTTTCACGTTGATCCTCAGAGCCGATCAGCTGATCCAGGAGCATCTCTTCACACTGAGGTGTCGTTGTCCCAAACATCAATCTGACATTCCAGTTGTTAGATAAGATGGCAGCTCGTCATCTTGCTTTATTACAGCCCCCCAGCTTCAACTCTGATGCTTATCAGGTAAAAAGCTTCAACAGGGAAGATGGTGCTTATTTGTTTGAGAGCAACACAACAAGACAGAAAGGTTAAAGTCTGTAAAGCTAATACGCTGAGGAAATACGTGAGGGAGAAGTTTTAAAGCTCATTCTAACATTATGTACAGGAAGAGCCTCCGTGTACGGTACGCCGAGCATGCAACGTTTCATCAGGACCGAGGAGCAAATTTCAACTCCACGAGCAGTCTGTCAGTTTCCCTTCAGAGGCTGAACGGAGCGCCCATCCCCACGTACGCCACCACAGAAGAAGAAAACACTACAATAAGCAATGAGCAAAAGGTACACCGGGACCTGTGTGTGTGCATGTGAAAGTGTGTGTGCTGTCACACTGCAGGGCCACCTTGGTAATACTGTAAGAGGGAGCAGCGAGGCGTCCCGGGGCGGCGAGCCTCTGAGGTGAGGTATGATCCAACCTTCAGCTGTAAACACTATCCAGTCAAACCTCAGAGGAAGGAGGAAAACGGGACGATGAAACCGTGACTCCGTCCGAGTTCACCGGAGGAGAGTGGAGGGGGCGTGGCTACTGTCGTCTGCAGAGGAAGAGGTGGCACGTGGTGGCACGGCGGCTCAGAAGTGCCGCGGGAATTCACACTGTTCACAGCGGTTCAGGGCGGGATGGTTGAGGAAGGTGCAGGCTGTGCAGCTCCACTGAGTTCCCTCGTCTTCTTCCTGGTCGGCAGCGGGCTTCACAGTCTTACTGCTCGAGTCTGAGAGGAAGAGGAGGAGAGGAAGGTCAGCATGATAAATTCTGAATAAATACATGTTAGAATTTAAATCCGATGCTGGATGAAAACAGACTAAACATACAAACATCTCCAGCACCCCCGAGCGCCATCATCAGCAGTTTCTCGGAAACGGGAGTGTGTAACTCTGTACGCAGTGGCTTACATTTTATATCAGGGATGTCAAACGCATGGCCTGGGGGCCAAAACAGGCCCACCAGAGGGTCCAATCTGGCCCACAGAATGAATTTGGTAAATATGAACAAAACAGAAAAGATATTAATTGTAATATTTTACTAAAAGTAACTAATCTCTAATCTGTCCACATGAGGTTTCATCTTTCCTGTTTAAATGTGAAACGTTTCCAAGGCCGGAGGAAAAACGTCTTCCATCTTTTCTTTCTTTCTGACTTAAGGTGACGCTGCAGGCAAAAAGGGTCAAATTTTAAACTGAATTTCCTGGTTTAATACTCATATTCTGGCTATTATTTTTTGCATTACAAATTTGATTAAATTTTATGTATAAATATGTAAATTGTGTATTATATGGCCAAAAAGTGCAAATTTGCATATATTTCTAAGAAAAAAAAATCAGAACACTGGATTAAGCCCAGTTCAACGTTCATTTTGCATTTTGTTGACATATTGGAGTCAAAAGGTATTCCAGACGCGATGTTGTCTTTCTATTCATCATTTCATAATTAATAAAATACTCTCAATAACCAGAAAAACCTCAATTTTTGGCATGTTTCTGGGTTAAAATGTTTTATAAATCAGGCTGTGCACGAGAGATCAAAAAACCGTCCAGTAAAAACTTTAAAAATGCAGACAGGAGCACAACTGGAAAGTTTGGCGTCTGTACGGAGATTTTAGACTCAAGAATACGAGAAATAAAAACTCATTTTGAGAAAACGGCCTTTGGAAAGTAAAATTCAACACAATTTTGTTGTAAAACACAATTTGTAGAAATCAGATAAAAATCAGATTGATGAGAAAAGCCAAGCTGAATATTTCTAAGGCATCAAAGCTCCAACTGTGAAGGAGCTTCATCCGGTCACACCCTCCCGAGAAACATCTAAAACACAACAAAGAAACTTTGATGGAGAGATTTATTTCCTGTTGTGTCTCTGGTAGGTTTTAGGGAAAGTGCAGGAATTCCCAAAACTTTCCCCTTCTTTCAGTTAGGGCAGCACATCCCAATCCTAATTCCTCTGCACTTTGATGTCAAAGGTGACATCATGTCTTGTTGCATCCTGAGTAGAGGAGGGGATGGACGGCAAGCTATTCTGTAATGATCTCCTTCAAACTGCTCCAACCTCTGAGTCCCGTCCCTGCTCGATTGGGGCAAATTAATCTGCTGATCAGTGTTACCATCAGAGTGCTGTTTGGAGGAAACGTGAGCTATGAGCCACCGCCAGGCTTTCCCACACATAGACCAATGTGCCACAGAATCCACCGCGCCCTCCTTGATGCTGTCTCAGCATGGAATCTGAATCTGAAGGTCTTTATTAGCTTTATTGTTGACTCGCAACCGCTCAGTGTGGATCAACTGATACACACACACACTGATTGGCCCACTCCTCCTCTCCATGCACAATGCATGAGGCCTACCAAAAGAAAACCTGAAGCAGTGGGACATTTGGTAGAGAAGATGGCCGAGGATACAATGGTTAGACAGATATACTGCGCTCAAACACAGCTGCCCAAAAATGATTGTACCTCAGAAAATGCAGCGTTAGCCTGTTGAACTAAATGTTAACACTGACCATCCTGCACCCTGAGTCAGCATATCATGTTAGTAACACAGCAAACAGTGTGATTAAGACGAATCAGAGGCTTGAGATGGGCTAAATGCATGGTCCAATGACAACGCTTTCTTCTGCCGTGTTTGGGGTTTGTTTGTGTTTGCGTCGTTTTGTGCAGACGTTGCTGCTCCGGTAGCTCTCCGTCTGTCTGCCTCCCCTCCCTTCCTTCCTCTCGTCGCTTCTTGAATCATGACGGTGTGATCAGCTGATCGTCTCTCTTGTTTATCATTAAGCTCGTGTTGAAAAGGAGGAAACTAGCAGGATGTTGACATGAAATGGTAGCCAGTTTCAGTTAGACAGCCTTTTGTTTGCCTTTATTTTTTTTAGTTTCCAGCGTCGATGTAGAACAACATAACGGAGTGCATTACGTACATCAGGTGTGTTGCAGCAGGGAGACATCTAAGACCTGCAGGATAGAGGACCTTGAGGACCAGGGTTGGGAATCACTGCATAAGGCTGGGCGATGAATCAAATTTTAATCTCAGGTTTTCAGCGATCATAAAAATGAAATGATCCCATGTTTTGCTCTTCACTTTACTCTTGTGCTGTATGAGCGCCTCTGGCATTGCAGCGCTCTGCTGCAGACTCCTCCCACAGCCCGACCGCTTTGCTTTTATTCAACACGAGTTGCAAACACCTCAAGTGCATTTTTAAAAAGTTTTTGTGATTTTAATTGTGCTTTGTTGATGCTTGGTAGAGGCTTTTAACAGTTTCTTCCAGTGAATTTGGTATGCTACATGCTAAGATTGGTGCTTCTTGTGCTGCACGCATCTGGATTGAGGCAGGTCCTCTGGATGCAATCCAAGTGTAACATATGTTGGATGGTATTTATTTCACCAGGTAGAAGAGGCAGACCTAACTGTTCCTCAGCTCAGCTGGCAGTGGTTTGATTCTTGGCTTTTAGTGCATGGTCTATAAAGGCCACAAAATCACTTGAAAAATTACCACAATTACTTGGATTTCTACAGCAAAAATAAAGGTGAACTTACCAACAGATAAAGTACCCTTGGGTTTGGGTGGGATGGGGCCAAGGAATCCAATGTTGTCATAGAAATTATGGATTACGCTGGGATTTAAGTGTGGTCCTGTAGACAGATGGAGACAGAAGGAAACCAAAGTTAACTTGATGGATGTGAATTCCCCCTGAGGATCAATAATCTGATCAGAGTAAAGAGGTGGTTCTGGATGAAACCAGGATCTGCTCTATAATACAGAAAAATGTTCATGATGAAGAGCTTCTGCTTTACGGTGCAGCATAAGGGACAAAATGAACATCAGCTGGCGGCAGGGATGTGGGAATGAAAAAAGATTTTATTGATATCATTGTCATCAAATATCGATTCCTTTATCAATCCCTAACCCATTTTTTAAGAAGAAAGATTTTAGATATTTGATGTCTAAAAAGAGTAAACTACGTTTAGAATCTTTTCAACTCCACACAATGTAAAGAAAACGACTCGGACCAATAATAAAACTACAGGTCTGCTCTAAAAAGGTCAAGTAATGCATCACTCAACATAAAAACTGCAGACGTTCACACGAAATCAACCAAGAATGCAGTAAAATAAACACTGAATGCTGTGTTGAATTTCTAGAATTTCTGGGAGATTCTCCGTTCTTCCTCCAGAGTATTCTGGAGGGGGAGTGGGAGAATTCTGTAAAGGGAGGTATGCAGATGGGTCGATACTGTATTAACATCATATGAGACCTTGTAGGAATAAATGTCCACATCATCAAGAAGAGCAGTGAAACACAGCTCATGGTTTCTGCAGACGAACGTCGAGCAGAGTTTACGAAGGGAATCTTCTCTCCGCACCTGTCAACCACGTGCACGCTGCTTTTGTGCGTGAAGCCCACACAAGCAGCGTGCACGTTGAAAGAAAGCAATAATATTTATAGTGTCATGCCAATCTTCACTAGTTACTAGTTACTATTACTAGTAGCTCTGAGCCCGAGCGGATCAGCCTCACATGCGTTTTCCAGCTTTGTGCTTTTTATTCATTTTATTATTTCTTAATCTTGTTATTAAATTTTTTTATTACTTTTTATTTATTGTATTAAATTTCACTCATTCTTGAGAATTGGGACAAACCATGTCCTACACTATAAACCCAAGTTTATATAATAAAATCAATAAATCAGTCATGATTGACATACTTTAGAAGTTAAATTGGAGGGAAGTGTGTATACCTTTGTTATTGTTTCCACATATATTTACTTTTTTTGTGAAACTTTGCTGAAATGTAAGGTCTCTAGTTATTTTATTTGTCCTCAGCAAGAGTTCCAAGTATTGATCACTTAAAAAAACCTTTAAAAACTCAAGAACTGTACATACATGCACATCAAATTAAAAAGAAAGGTTGTAGATATATAAATTAACAAAGCTAGCATAACACAGTATTTTAAATGAAATCCTGCCTATCAAAGTCTTGTTCATGTCAACTCCATCAGAGGCAGAAGCATGGCCAGCTGCATGGGTTTAATGTGCAGCTTCAGACAGAGCTGACGAAGTAAAGGCAGTAAATCTGTCGTCATCCACCAGAAACAGGATGTAATTAAGGAAGAGCTGCTGGTTAATAACTCTACAGCTGCATCATGAACAGAGAGGATGCGAGCAGATCGGACCCAACCACAGAACCCAGGTCTTCCACTCCAGTCGCCGTCGTAATGTTTACTCACCGTTTGTTTGGCGGAGATCGATTTCTTTGCTCAGACAGTCAATGTCGATCTGCAGTGACCTGTTTTTGCAACGCAGCTGCTTCATTTCCTCAATCTGACACAGAAGAAGAGAAATTAACCAGATTCGGGTCAGAAACATCCCAGTAATGTGCGACTGGTCCAACTGGACCAGAATCAACAGAATCCGGCCTGAACGAGTGGACGGGTCTTACAGAAGGAATCTGGGAGGCTGAGTTGGATCTCTCCAGTCGTCTCCTGGTCAGGTCGTTTTCCATTTCATTCACTTCCTCTTTTAGCTTCTCCAACTTCTTCTTCTTCACCTCCAACTCGTGCCACAATCTCTCCATCCGAGCTTTCTGATGCACCAACAATGCTGAGGAGAGAGGAAGGAGGACACTTCGTCATCATCATAAACGTGAAGACATAATTCAACGGATGCTTTTTATCATTATTTAACTAAAGCGGAAAATAAAGCACAACTCAGAGACACAGAAGAGCATCCAAGTGGTCCCAGGAGACTGGACCCAGTTGGCTTTTGCTGCCAGGTTTAAATCAGAACCATCATCAACCTGACATATTTCCCATGATTCTCTGTGACGACACTTCCACTTTCCTTCATTATAAGCAGAATGTTCTGGAAGAGACGGAGTAGGTCAGAGGACAGGAACATGGGTCAGATCTGGGACAGGAAGTCATCTTCTGCTTAAGCTGTTCTGTTACTAATACATGTCAGAGGAGGATGAGGAAAAGCAGCAGCAACAAGAGAAGATTAAATGAGTTCCCGAGAATTCATGGATTCGCCCTTTAAACATGTTCATTTATGTGTTGACAACATTTCAGAGAAGTTCTTTCTTGTCGGCTGGAAACCGACCAATCAGAGGATAAGCATCAACAACAGTCTCCAGATCCGGAGAATCAAAACTCGAGTGAGCGAGGACGGTTTAGCCGAGCGTGCGGGACAGAACTGGTCACCGCCGTGAGGACATTGGTCTCACGAGGGTGATTCTCTTCCCTGTAAGTACTGGGTTTTTCCCTCGTAGTGCAGAAATCCTCACGATGTCTGTTTTCACTGACATGGTGTTAACCATGCGCGTGGCCGGTTTTTAAGCACACCTCTTTTAGAAACACTGTCTATTCAACTTGTAAATTCTGAAGCAACTTGTCTGCAGTTACCTTTCCCCTAAACAGACTCCACAACAGACCTAGCGTACACGAGCAGAGCAGACGTCAGAGCAGAGTAGCTGCTGCGCCTTTGGAGGCAGCAATGCCGAAGAAGAGTTAAGAAATGTTGACGTCTCATTTTGAAGGCGTGGCGGATCACCTCGGCTGAGTCAATCTAGGGGAAACGCCGAGTTCCTCAGAGTGAACTTTAATTTCTTTTTAAAGCAGGACTAAAACTTTCCGGTTGCTCCATCAGACTGAGGCAGAGTAAACTCAACTCATCTGCTTGAACTTTACAAACAACCTGACCAGGATGACATCTTGAATCTTGAATTGCTCCTGAGCTCTGAGCTAACCTGTGAAGACAAGAAACATCTCAGAGTGGTCTTCAGCTCACCTTGTGTGTACGCTGCATCATCAGAGCCCATGCTGAGTCTGCGAGGCTCGCTCGGCCTGTCCCGGTGCGGCGACAGCGGGTCCGATAGGTGGAGGGGCTCTGGCTCCACAAAGTGGTGGTCTGTAGGCAGTCCGAGAAGGTTGTTGGGCTCAAACGTCGGGGACACGACTCCGGGGGACACGGCTGGGGGTTTGTTGGGGGAAACTGTGATTTTAAAAGTGTATTTGGTGTTGGGCTGGGTCACCACCACGCGGGGCGAAGACGCTGTGCCCCCGCCTCCCACCGAGGCCCGGGACTTCGGAGGGTGGTGGTGAATGTAGGCGGGGCCCATGCTCACTTGCCCCCCCATGTTCCTGGCCCACTGGGGCCCACCACTGGTCCGCAGCACAGCTGTGGAGTTGCTCCGTTGAGGAGATTCAAGCTTGATCTCAATCTGGTTCTTGCGGGGGCCGGTGGAGATGTTCTGGATGTTGTACTGGCTAATGGCAGACAGGGAGGAGGACGGGGAGCAAGAGGAGACGCCAGAGGAAGAGGAGGATGCCTGGCTTCCAGAGGAGGGTATAGTGGGCGGCTGGGGGTTTGTGGGGGAACTGATGGGCATGTAGACGTGAGAGGTCTGTGAGGTATGTGAGGATGAGGAGGCGTGCTGAGGGACAGACCAGGAGCTGGACTGGAAGGATGGCTGGGAGATCTGGTAGATTTGCTGCTGTGGCTGAGAGGTGGGGCTGTACTGGGCCCGGCCCCCCTGCTGCTGGCTCTGCCGGCTCGTACTGGACTGACTGACGTAGGGACGGATGTAGATGGAGTTACCCTGAGGACTGCTGAGACCCGACTGCGGCCCGCCATGTATGTGCAAAGAAGTAGGCGTGTTGCGGCCCGTCTGAAGGTTGGGGGCCAGCGTCACGGTGATGGGGTTGAAGCGTGGCATGTGCTTGGGACCCACCGTGGTTCCTTTCACACCCAGAGGGTAGAGTCCGAGGTGCTGGGGAGGCTGTGGCTTACGAGACGACTCCGTCACGCCAAACACGTTGAGGGTGGAGGGAACCTGCACCGGGGCCGACTGGGGCTCCGGCTCAAAGAAGTCACTACTGGGGGCCTGGCCTGTCTGGAGGGGCCCGTCACTCATGCTGTGGGCCAGAGTCCGGCTGCCGTTCATTCTCACCGGGGCCACATGCACATTCTGAGACTGCACGCCCAGGTTCAGCTGGGTCATGTGATTTCGGAGCCGGGTGAAGCTGGGGTCTTCAGCAAAACTGAGATTCCCTTCTTCACTGTAAAGGTATCTGGGACTGACCTGGGACAAGTACGCACAGCAGGCGTCTAAGTTGTTGTTGTTCTGCAAGAAAGAGAAGGAAAGAAGTTTACCGTCAAAGCATAAGAATTATGTTTATAAAAGCAGAACGTCAGGAAGCATCAGGTCACAGCTCAGAGACGCAGTTCTGTCTGACGGGAGGAGGAAACTGGGTGGAGATGGGGTTGTACGTCTAACACAGATGCTACGACTGGCCAATGGCATGTTTTACACACCACACTATTCATCTTTTTTATTTTTCTTCCATATGTTTATTGAAGTTTTACTGTTTATAATATATAAACAAGACAAATACAAACAGAACAAATCTCAGTACAACTTAGATCTGTACAGTCTGCATGGGCAGACGGTGTGTAAAGGCAAACAGAAATGAGGTCCACAGTGTTGAAGCCACCATAGAGTTGGTAAAAAAATGTAGAGTCCAGATTTTCTCCAACTGTTCCTTTGCAGAGTGAAGACGACGGGTCAGATATTCCAGAAGAAAACATTTCATTATGATCTTATGCCAGTTTGCTATATTGGGAGGTTTCTCACTTATCCACGATAAGAAAATATTCTTTCTTGCAGCAAGGATACAGGATTTGTACGTAGTACTAGAGCAAATATTTTTCTCATATCTTGTGAAACCTCTACCCGGTCTGCCAGATCTTATGCCTGGAACTGGACTATTTTTTTCCATTTTATTTCCTTTTTTAAAAAAGAAAATCCAACAAATAACAGAAACTTTTTATTCTGGTCTGAGTGTTTACATAAAACTAAAGAAAAAAACATGAGCCCTGAAACAGGACCTGATGGTGGTGTATAAAAAAACCAAACCATGGGGCCATGTTACCGTAAACAATGAAAATATAAAGCTGCCATAAAACACGTAGAACTACGAGTTCCAAACACTGTCCTACTACCTGGGAACTGGTCTCTCCTAGTGTAAACCTCAGTAAGCAGGGTTAGAATCAGTGCAGGGCACATCACCTTATCACATTCATTCATTTACACAATTACTTTATCACGTTAACACTGTCTTTCTTTTTTTCAAACTCTGTTGCTCATTAGCTCTGAATCCATGTCCAGACAAGCCACGGATCACAGGAGGGATGGTCCTGGTCCTGGACTGGGATGGACTGTGGGTTCACTACAGCCAGAAAGAGTTTTTGTATTTGTAAATCAAGGTTTGACACCCTGTTAAAAAAAAGAAGATCTGGCTGTGAACTTCCAGTTTGTTGATGTGAATAAAAGAATCTTTGTGGTTGTAAGACAGATTTGTGTTAATAAAGAAAAACAGGAGTTCTTTTGCAAACATCTGTTCACGAATGTAAAAACAAAAACTATTTTTTAAAAAAGTAAATGAATAAAAATGTGGTTATATAATTTCTGTACAGACTAAACATGTCGTTTCCTTGTTACTGATCATGTCTTGCTGTCTCTGCAACGTGCAGCTGCTAGAAACAACCTCTAAATTAATTCTGCACCATGTTGTTACCTGTTCTGAGGTGAAAAAACTCAGAATTAAATAAAATTATCAAACCCGTTCTGGAGTCTTGAGCTCTTCCGGCTAGCTGCCATGTTTCCTCTGTGGTACATGAGCCCAGTCTGAACTACAGAAGCTCCACCAGGTGGCGTACACATAAAAAAATAATTTAATAAAAAAATAATTATCAGAAATGGGTCATCTTAGTTAAAGTAAGGATGTTGTTGCTCTTTGCTTTTTGGAGTAATTGATTCCACAGTTACTAGATCGTGCTCAGGGGTAATCTACTGGATTTTTAAGAGTTAATAGATATTGATGAGCCAGCCCTACCAGAAGGAAATGTCTAGTATCGGCCTCCCCTCACCTGCAGGACACACTGGGAGACAACACCCTCTGGGACTTCAGGAAACTTCTGCTGCAGGTCATGTAAAACCTGAATGTCAATCTGGTGGTTTCCCTGTGCCATTCGTATGTTGCCAGGTCAGGACAGACGTTCTGTTCAGGTCTGCAGCGTCAATGATGGCAGCACACAGCCTTCATCTTTAAGATCTTCTGAGCTGAAAGAAAAAAAACATGCAATTCAAAATAATTTACTGGAAAAGAACCTTTAAGAAACTGGTTGTTCTCCGGTTCTTGGGTTGGGGAGGTTGGGGTGTGTGTGTGTGTGTGTGTGTGGGGTGGTGGTGAGGGGGGGCATCTAAATGCTGGATAAAATAATAAGCTGATGTGGTCTCTGATCATTTGTGGTTGTGCGGCTCATTATAACTGGGAACTTCAGAGAGACTATCATCAATGACAATAGGCCGCATTAATTTTCTTTCTCTCCACAAAGATCCTTAATAAAAGAGTAAAAGAGGGAGGACACCACCTCTGACTGAGCCTGCTTTCCACACCACCATAATTCACACACTGAGGACAGAGGAGGGGAGGACATAGGTCTGGTATGGACTTAGATCTGCAGCACTCCAGATCAGCTGATTCTCTGTAAACACAGAGATTAATCTGAAGTTCTGTTAACGACGACGTCCCGCGCTAATCTGATGCCTGTCTGAAGCAGAGTCTGCAACCAACCAGATGTCCTAAACACCTGCTCCATGGAAAACAATGTTTAGGGAAGGCAAACATATGGCCCGGGGGCCAAATTTGACCATACATGGGTCCAATCTGGCCCGCAGGATGAATTAGGTAAATATGAAAGTAATGCATAAGTTCCTCAGTGTAACATTTAAATTTAAATAAAAGTAACTATAATCTCTCATGCTTTTAGGTGAGGTTTATGCTTTGTGTATTTGTGTAAATATAAAACATTTCCAGGGCAGGAGGAGAACTTGTTCCATCTTTTTGACTTCAGTTTGTATGATGAGGTCAGTCCATTCAGGTGGTCAGGATTACTGCACAAAAAAGTAACATGTATATATACATAAAAAAAAGAAAAAAAAACAACTTCTAGATCTGGAAAAGTTACTCTGATCGTTTTGTGAAATACTGGATTTTTCACTTCCAGATACCTGGAATTAAATGTTTGCTGGCTTTATAGATCCATTGTCATCTGGAAACTGTAATGCATGTGTAGAGTTTTCATCTCTGATGGAGGAAACGTCCCACCCCATGCAGGACTTTTTAACAACACTGAGCAGCTCCTTCGGGGACAGACTGCTTCACCCGCGGTGTGAAGAAGATACCGCAGCTCCTTCCTCCCTGCTGCTGTCAGACTCTACGGTCTGCACTGCTCCCAGCAGCCACACAGCCACAGTGGAAAACTAATAACGTACACAGACGTGCAATAATGTAAACCCATTGTGACTACATACGTTTTCTATATAGATTTTTTTTATATAGACTTTTTATGTAGTTTTTGCTCTTATCTCTATAATTCTGTTTTTTGCACCCGTCACCTTTGCTGCTGTAGCACCGAAATTTCCCCACTAATGGAAAAATAAAGGATTATCTTATCTTAGACGTGAAGGATGTAAAATAAATAAATAAAATATGTAATAAAATATAAATATTAGCAAAATTAAATTAAAATGAATCAAAATGATAATATAATTTGAAATTTAAAAATGTATGACAAAAGTAATGTTTATAAAATGTTTACATTTTCATAAATTCCTATACATTTTTATATGAACATACCTATTAATCAAATATTTTTGTACATATAAAAATGTGTTAATGGGACTTTGTGTATCATTTTCTGGTGTGTACTTGCCAAAATTGATGTCTGCATGTGTATATGTGTTATCACTGGTGTATTATGTCCTCTGCTAATGATATGACACATTCTTGTAAGCAAAGAATTTTAGATTTGTTCATACATATGACAGGTAAGCTGGTAGGGAAGCGCCATGAAGGTCAGCCATCTTTAAACTACAGCTGCTGGCAATGGACAATTAGCACATATTAGACAAGGTCTCCATTAACATCAAGCTGGTCTACGGGGCTAAGCCATTTAAACACCTGGGCCAGCCCGACCACGTCCCTGCTACTCATCCCTGCACGTCCCCTCAGGAGAACTGCTCTCTCTATCACAAAGACTGTGAAAATCTGGTCTGATGGTGCCTCTCAGCAGCTGCAGGACTGCTTCAGCACAACCAGCTTAGAGGTCTTTGAACATCAGGATTTGGAGGTGTTCACTGACAATGTTGTGTGCTAAATTAAGACCTGCACAGACATTGTCATAGTGAACAAACTGAAGCCCTGGATGACCCGGAAGGTTAACGACTGTTTAGGGAGAGGAACACTGCTTTCAGGTCTGGCGATTGGGGTCTTTACAGCACAGCCTGAGCCAACCTGAAGAAAGGCAACACAGAGGCAAAGGTTGACTACAGGAGGAGGATCGAGGACCACCTGACCAGCAACAGCAGGCAAGTGTGGCAGGGGGCCCAGCATCTTGCCAACTACAGAAATAATGCTGGTGCTGCTGAAGGTGAAGCTTCCCTGGCAGAGGAGCTGAACCTCTTCTTTGCCTGTTTTGTAGTGGACCCACCTGAGTCGGCGATACAATGCCAAGCAGCATGCAGCAGCTTCATGAGGTGAGGAGCTCAATGCAGGCTATCAAGATCTTCAACCAGTCCCTGTCCCAGTCCCAGTCTTCTGTCCCACTGCCTGAAAAACATACATCTCCAGCCTTAACGACTATCGGCCAGTATAGCTAACCAATGTGGTGAAGAAGTGTTTCAAAAAACTGGTTCTGAGCCCAAAACACCAGTTTGCCTACTGGGCTAGGAGTCCCACAGAGGATGCTGTGGCCACAGCTCTCCATGCTGCACTTTCCCACCTGGAGCAGCAGGGGACGGCTGCTCTTCATGGATCAAAGATCAGCGTTTAATACCATCTGCACCAACAGACAGGTGGCTAAGCTGATGTACCTTGGACTTGTACACTCCACCTGCCTTTGAATAAACAGTTTTCTGTTGTACCGCATACAAAGGGTGATGGTGGCCCTCTCTGCAGAGCTGGGTGCCGAGTCCACTCCTCCATACCTTCACCACAATTACTATGACTGCACTGCCACCCACCACAGCAACCCCATCATCAAATTCGCTGATGATACCACCGTTATAGGTCAGACATTTAGTTCCCTGGCTTCTAAAACAAAAAAGGTATCCATCTCTTTGCTGTGGACTGTAGGTCTGCAGTTTTACACATGTGGAGGTGGTGTTTTAGGGGGAATACTGATTCTCGCTGTGCATGAGGATGGTGGTGGAACTGGGCCTGAGGCAGTGGACTGATAGACAAAGCTTCCTTTACTGAGGCGGTTATTCACTCAGCCAAAGCCATGACCCACAGCTCCACACGCAGCCCTGCCATGCTCCGT
The DNA here is from genome assembly GCA_036919975.1 of Melanotaenia parkinsoni. Classification (NCBI taxonomy): domain Eukaryota; kingdom Metazoa; phylum Chordata; class Actinopteri; order Atheriniformes; family Melanotaeniidae; genus Melanotaenia; species Melanotaenia parkinsoni. The sequence goes on from JBAFTA010000025.1 coordinate 2,666,437, forward strand.
CAATGGACTCATTCACTGCTCACAGAATACCTCTAAACATCCAAATCAATTACAGCCTAAATAAATCCTGAAAACATAATGAACGGTGCTTGATACCACAACTGGTTTGGTATCCCTCTGAAAACAAAAGGGGTACACATCACAGGGAAAAATGCTTAGAGTACACCAAAATGTCATGGCCACAGTGTCTTCATGGACACTATGATCAGGGAGGACAGTGAGGATGCATGTTGTGCAGAAAATACAATGTGAACAGAATCAGAACCAGGTTTCTACTGAGCAGCTCAGCAAGAAGAGAAGTGTTCTGGTTCAAAACCATTTTAAACAAATAAAATGACCGGTTGGCAGTGATGCTGCTGAAGGGATGAAAAAAAAATTCTCAGATGTCAAAACATCTTTAACAGAGTTGCATTTTAAACATATAATGGTCACAAATAGTCTGGAACTCAAGTTACTCCACAACAACACAGTGAGTTGCTGTTACAGTCTGAGTCACAGTCTAGCATTTTCTAGCAAAGTAAAACTAAAAGTGACAAGACATCATGACAGGTGCTGAAGACAGAGTGTAAAGTTCATCATTTTAACTTCTCTGTGCGTTTACATCGGTCCTTAAATGCGTCTCAACATTGAGTAATGAACGCTCGTTCTGTACTCTCAAATATTTTGTTTTTACACTCACGTTATTTCTGCAGTTACTGGCTTTCAAACTATTCTCTAACGCTTTGCTAGGTTGGGATAACCACAGTGATGTTATTGCTAACAGACAGGGCGCAACTTAAGCTAGATTAGCACAACTTTAATGCAATGCAATGTAAATGAAAAGCATGACCGACGCAAAGAAGCACGACTCACTATCATGACAAAAGAAAAGCGAAGTGAAACTAAAGATGGAGACATGTTTAATCATTCCTACTTTCATGTTGTTATAAAACGTACCTGTCGTCAAGCTCCGCGCTGCCCACCTCTGTAGCGCTGCCTGGCTGCAGCTACTGCTGTAGTTACTGACAGTGGTGAGGACTAAGGATTGAATGGAGTCCAAAGCGCCATCTAGTGGACAAATGGCGCAACAACATCAGTCTGCACGAGTCCAACACTTAACAGTTTTATGAGACTTTGTTTTATGAAAAATTAAAAATATATCAGCAAATTGGCAAAACTCCGGCCAATTATGATAATTTTGAAAAGGGCTGTTATTGTCTGATTTAAATAGGCTGGCTGATCAATCAGTTGAACCTTCAGAAATGATTGTTTTTTTTATTATTATTATTATTATTATTAGTCCTGACTCCTTGGACCTGAGGTTGTAAATGTCAATAATATTGTTGTAGGTTAACTGACCAGGATGCAAAAAAGGTATTAAAAAAACAATTAATATACAAAGATACCCAAAGAAGTGGTGATGCAGACCATCTCTGAGAGGTCCGACAGGACTTTTCACGGGTTACTAATATACACTCGTTCGTCAAGCATGCAGCCTGATTCATAACCTTTTTCTACATTTCATTGTGACTGAAAGACTGAGAAACCCCAAGCCTTACCAAACCTCCCACATAGCGCAGGAATGCGTGGAAATTTTAGTCAGGAGACTAGTCTTAACAAAAGAGCTTCTTCAGTGCTCAGAAAAGCTGCAACCTGCTGAATCAAAGTGATTTCCCACCATATTAATGTCACCAGTCTGACTAAAATAAACCCAGAGACTAACTGCAATGGAAACTTCAAACAGTTTTCAGGAAGACGGTGTCAGAGCATCCTGACAGGTCAGATCAGAACAACACAGCTGATGTGGAAGGTTATAAAAAGATCATTGATCAAGATTGAAATCCTAAAGCTGATCATGTGAAACCACTGAGGAATTCATATTTTCACTCAAAGTGTGTTTGGTTTTCAGAAGCTCTCCACACTCTGTACAATGCTGCTTTTCTTCTAGATCAGGGGTGTCAAAGTCATCTTGGTTCAGGTTCTACACAATCTGGTCTTCAGTGGGTCGTACCAATAAAATAACCTAGAAATCATGAAAACTCCACATTTTCCCCGTTGTTTTGGTAAGAAGAAGTACAAGTACATTATCAAGATGTTTACATTTAATGAACTATCCTATTCTGCCACTTTCAGCTGATTTAGTACTTTGAACTGGACTGTGTCGGTAAAAGTAATTATGGAGGATTTTGTTTTGAACTGGTGTATAAATAAAGCTGAATTGAATTATTTTTCCCTCTGTGGTATTTTTGGGAATGAGCTCTTCCTTGTTTTAGTTTATGTGTGTCTCTGCAGAGGGAGGACTGAGCCAGCTATGAAATACAGAAAGAGTTTGTAGTGCACTTAAGACCATTTAAACAACTCCGATCCCGGTACACACACACACACACACACGCATAATAAAATAAATAAATAAAATGAATGAATACCTTTTTATTAATAGATATATTGGACAATTTTATTGAAAATATTTTAATTGTGTTTATTTTATCATTTTAATAATTTATATAATTAATCAATCAATAATGGTTAACGTTACATCCACTTTTCTGTTATGACAGCAGGACATGGAGGCATTAGACTAGCCATTGGTAGGACATCTTCATATCCACCACTCTGTCAGTGGGGTACATCCCATACAGGGGCTCGTCTTCCCATGATGGTTCTTTCATTTTATTCTCCGCCAGGTTCCATTGCCTGAGGCATTCACCATCTTCCTGATGTATTCATGGAGCTTGAATGTTTCATCTTAGATAGTGGCCCTGATGCTTAGTAGTCCTCGGCCTCCCTCTCTCTTTGTGGTTAGTGTGTAGCCTCTGGACTCTGCATCATGAACAGCTTCCATGTTTTAACATCTGTGGTCTGAACTTAATCATTTGGCCAGCTTATTATCCCAACAGGGTATCTGATCACAGGCAGGGTATAGCTGTTAACTGCCCGGGTCTTGTTCTTGTCATTGAGCGGACTTCTCAGGACTCGTCTTACAGGTATGTGGCTGTGGCAGCTTTCCTTGTGGCTTCTTCGTGGTTTCTATTTGCTTGTGGTATGCCAAGGTACTTGTAGCTCTCCTCAACATCTTCTATTCTGCCCTCTGGGAGTACTTCCCTCTCTTTGTTACTATTCAGCCACATTTCTCCAGTCCGATGACATTCAAATGTCCCTGCTGTAGATCCTGGTGCCGTGGATCCGTGATTCATTGTCTCGCTCACTCTCAGCATACAGCTTGTCATCCATGTAGAGGAGGTGACTGATGGTGGCCCAATTCCTGAGTCGGTAGCCACAGCCAGACTTACTATGCTTAGACATAAAGGATTTCTTTTAAAAAGCAGCAGAGAATAAAAAAATCCTAGAAGCTCAAAGTGAGAGAAACTGAGCAGAATCTGACTGAAGATCACCATCACTAATATGTTGCTAAGAGACCTCTATTTAGACCTGGACATGATGATGAAGCCACTTCCAGTCAGACTTTCCACCAATCAGA
>JBAFTA010000025.1:2721026-2745082 GCA_036919975.1 Melanotaenia parkinsoni
GACCAGGACTAACAGGCACCTCAGATTCCTGCAGACCAGAACTAACAGGCTTCTCAGCTTCCTGCAGACCAGGACTACCAGGAACCGGAACAGACTCTTCCTCACTGCAGTCACTTTATTGAACAGATAAAATGCAAACTGGTTGCACCTCATCACTCATGTTTTATGCAGCTTCTCTACTGCACCTACTGTATATACTGTATACTGTACGCTGTATATAGTAGACACCACTCTGTTTTATGTTACTTCCTATTTATTTTATTCACTTTTACTTATCCTAATACTTTCACTAGAGTGACAACATCAGCTGGTAAAAATTCCTAGTATGTGTTTATGCTTGGTGAACAAAGCTGATTGTGATTCTGAAATCCTACAGTGGTTTCTGATCTGTGCCAGTTAGTTTTCCAGCCTTTTGTTGCTGCCATCAGATTCTCAGTCAGCTCATATTTTCCATCAAATGGTAAAATGTCTCATTTTCAACATCAGAAATGTTGTTTATGTTCTCCTGGGAATAAAATAAGGGTGATGAAATTTAGAAATCACTGAATTCTGTTTTTATTTATGTTTTACATGGAGTCCATTTTGGAGTTGTACATTCTACTGCAAGATTACAAATATACTGATGAAAAGGCGTGTTATTTTACAGAATATTTTATCCATACAGTCAAAATTCAGAGGAAGAGAGTTTTGTGGTGAAGCATCGTTGTTATGAAAGAACTGAAGTAGGTGATGTAAACCTCCTCAGCTGACTTCTGTCTCGTCTGTTTCCCGCAGTCAGGTGATCGCTGATGTGCACATGCAGGATGGATTATATTGATTCCTGTGAAAACACACATCTAACCTTCAGGAAGGTGACTTGTTAAGTCAGCAGCTTGATTCGGCCAGCCATGTAGGGCGGTGGCTCTGCACTAGCTGGAAGCTCTTACATAACCCTTGACGGGGGGGAGTACCTCTGGTGGGGCAGCGAGTAGGGGAGTGGCAGGGCCAGCCGATGGGGGATGGGCCTCGGTCCAGAGAAACAGAGCTTATGTAACAGCACAATACTGCAGCGTTCAGACTTTAACAACACAAACACAGAGCAGATTTCTTTCTCCTGGCTATGAACACGCCCCTGCCTCCTTATTTATCAGTTTCAGCTGACAATAAGCCGGACACCTGCACAAAGGACAATATTCTGACCAACAACAAGAACTACAGAAGCTGGACCCTTCTGTGGCCACAATGGCAGGAAAGCCCGACAACGAGGCAGCTTTATCAGTGCAGAGAGAATAGTTCCAGGAGTCCGGATGTGTTGGTGCTCAGATAAGACTGGTGTGACCTTCAGGGACCAAAACAGCCAGCCTGCTACTGTGGGAGAGTTTCAGCTGCACAGACAAACAGCTCCTCCTTTTAACTCGACACTGGTTCTGGTTCTAACTCCCAGAGTCATGCATAAAACACCTGACGCACACATCCCAGCATCAGACCGAGCTGTTAGCATCCGTCTGCTTCTCAGCAGGTTAAAAACAGACTGAGGAAGAATGGCAGCCATGTTCTGGATCGTGTTGCACTGAGCTGAGCTGAGAGCAGCTTCAGCTATTTAAGGAATCTGGTGGCAGAGCAGAGATGTGATGGAGGTGTCACTCCACACTCAGTGTTAATAAACACAGGTCCTTCATAATTTATTTTGCTTGAAAAAACAGCTTACACACAACTCAAAGCTACATTAAATAAGGGGAAATTTTTAGTTTGGTTTTAGGTCAGATCACAGACTCTGCTTTAAAGTTTCTAACGAGCTTCTGCTGCTTTAGATTCGGGAAAAGGATGCTGCTGGATGGGAGTGCTGCACCTGGCACCATGGATCACGCTGTTTACCAGCTGATATACTCAGGGCTCTGCTCTTCACTGGTTTGCTTCACATCTGAGCGACAGATCCTTCTCCATCTCTGTCATGATAAATTATCTGCCCTTCTTAACTGTGGAGTTCCTCAAGGCTCAGTTTTAGGTCCAGTTGACTTTGAAGCTCTTGTTCAAGCTCAACCAAGACTAGATTTCTCCAATTAAAGAAGAAATGAGGCAGTTACAGTACAATAAAACAATAACAACTACATGTATGTTGTTGATTTAATTCAAATCATTCACATTTAGTTGAATATTTTGAGGAATTTTCATTAAATGTGTTTTGTAAGCCAGCCTGAATTTCTTTCCAGCTTGTCAGAACAATGCAACTGACTGCATGATATGAGGAAATAAAAGGAATACTAAGTAGAACAGAGCTCAGCCTGCTGGCCGGGGCTTCACCATAGTTTATTTTTCTCATGTGGCCTCTTGGGTAAAGTAATTGCTCACCTCTGAGTTGGACTTGTAAATGGAAAAGGAAAAGAGACAGCACCCCCTCGTCCTCGTGTCACTGTACTGGCTTCCAGGTAAATATTGAGTTTAAATTTCTTTTATAAGTTTTTAAAGCTCTTAAAGGTGCAGCTCCCCATTGCATTGTAGAACTCCCCTGCTCTTTTAACATGGCTAGATGTTTTACAACTGTAAATCCACTGTTCCCTCATCTAGAAGAGTCAGCGATGGGGACTTGAGTCTAGGACTCACACTCGAGTCACACTTAAGTTGTATTTCCAGTAACTTAAAACTGGACTTGGACTTGCAGTTTGAGACTTGTGAACATTTTTTGTTTCTTCATGATCATCTCTCTGTCCGTTCTGTCTGCTGTCATTTTCTCAGATGTAACGCCGGCACAACGTAAACGTTTCTGCTGCGCTAGTACATGGATCACCAACTGTGGAACTGCAGATTTTATATTTTTATCTGCTGCAATACACCCGTGTCAAATTATGAATGGATCATTAAGTTCTTATGCAGAACTTGACAAGCTGTGGATCACGTGTGTTGCAGCAAGGAAACATCTAAAACCTGCAGGACAGGTGGTGATCCTGGTCTAAAGTGCAGCTATCTGACTTCCTCTATGTTCAGGAAAACATGCTATGAACTGCAGTTCTAGTATTTTAATTTCTCTGTGGGTCCAGATGAATTTTGGTTCACATTATAAACTCCTGGATAAGTGGCGTTAAGAACATATTTACTAATCAGAATAATTTCCATGTTCATCTCCAGGTGTTTTAAATTCAGTAAATCATCCAGAGAGGGACAGAGCATTGGTCGGTTTAAGCTACAGATCAGAGCTGTTACTGAATGCTGGTAGAAAAAGGCTGAGGACGGATTTTACATTGCTTGGATATTATAACGCATCTTTTAAGCAGACCGCACAGCAGATTACTCTGTACCACTAAAAGTCACTTGTTACTTGATTTGTACTTGAGTTATAGACTTGAAACTTTCAGTTCGACTTAATTCAGCTTTATTTTCATAGCGCCAGTTCATAACTTTTCATAACCTTTAGGTGTTCTTAATCTTTTTGACAACACTTTGTTTTTATTTCTTTACTGTACCTTTTTTGTATAAATATTTTTGTGTGTATATTTTATATTTTATTAGATTTTTTTTGCCTTTGCTTCTTATTTTAAATCAAATTCATTTGATCTGATTTATTGATCAACTGATCAAAAGAAAAGTCTAGAAGTCTAGAAAACTCACTGAAGTTTTTAACACAGAAAGAAATGAATGATGACGACATCAGCTGCAGATCGGCAGACTGTCCAGTAGAAACACGAAAACAAGCTCACATCACAGAGTTTCCACCAGGCTGAAACTGAAAAAGAGATGTCCACTTTGGTACTTCTGGATCTGGATGGGACCCGACCTGGACTCACCTGGATGTTCTCTACCTGTAGCATCTGCTAACGTCTGGGCTGCGGCACAGGAACGTAGTGGCATTATGACGGCAGTGGGAGGAGTGTCAATCATCAGTTTGATCAGGATAAAATACCACATCCATTCAGTGAAGTCAAGATCCGACGATCAACACGATTTGACAATTTACATAATCACCTCCATTCAGATGAAATCAGCAACTAAACATCTGAGATCCTCACCACACCTTCAGAGTTTCCTTCCAGATTACAATCAGACACCTGAGAAATGTCACGGTGCGGCGGAGGTGTAGACCCAGATGCAGGACTCAGAGGCAGAAGGCAGACAGAACGCAGGAACAACTGGTTTAATCCAAAATATCCAGAATGACATGAATCACATGACAAGATCTGGAAAAAACACTGAAACCAAGGGGTTTAAATACAGATATGAACTAACTGGGAGCAGACGAAGCAAATGAGCAAATCAAACTAGGTGTGCTAATGAACAGGAGGCAAGAAAGGATACAAAACACAAGGGGAATGAACCTACCAAATAAAACAGGGAACCAGAACTAAACATGACAGGACTACAAAACCCACGGAGCATGACAAGAAAATGGAAACACCCCCTCATGATCTCTCTGAAGATGACAACTGGATCCATGATTGACACAGTTTGGATGATTGATCACTGAAATCTGATGCAGATCGAGGATCAATCTATCTGCCCATGAGCAGACCCTTTTATTTGCCTTTTAAAATGATGTTCACCCCTGACAGAGAGGAAGAGGAAAAACTGAATGGGGGTTTGGGTTTTTTTTAAGTTCACCAGGTGAAGGAAAGTTAAACACAACACTAAATTTCATGTTGTTCTGTAAAGCTAAATAAAAACAGGCTTCCTAAATCTTCTGGTGAGACCAAGGGTGTAGAACTGGGTGGGGACACGTCCCTTTCAATATCCAGCATCTCCTGAGTTATCCCGATTGTTGTCCATCACACAGAACAGCTGAGAGATCTGTCAGGACACAGTAACAAAGCGGCAGTTTATTGCTGCGGGCAGGCCCCATTTAATAAATTAAATTAGACTAATTTCAGTTTAATAATTCAACATTTGGCCTACATCAAAGCAGATTAGGTCTAGATTAGAATACCATTAAAATATGTATTTTCCTCTACTATATAATTATGCCAACCCTTAAAATTATATCCAGCTGATATCAGCTGAGACAGACTTGACAGAAAATAAAACATTTAAATCAGGAATAGCTGAAGTCTGGTAATCTGGACCATTAATTAGACATTAATGAAATGACATGATGTCTGAGGCCAAGATCAGAATCTAAAAAGAGTTGCTATGAAATAAAGTCGCCACCGAGATTTAACTACGTAACAGTGGCATGCAGTTTTCTGTATGACTTCAATCATTTTTAACATTTTCTTAAGTAAAATCTCTGAATTCGCACAGTTCCTGATCAAATCCAGGGCAGCGGGAAGCCGAGCCTCTGAATGATGGATCCCGGACACGCCGGGTTGTCCGGGGCATGTCCGTTTCTGTTTCTCAGCGTGTCGCCAATATAAAGTTTACAGAAAGATTTATTATACACCATGACTTACAGTCTGCATATTGTCTTTAATGTAAGCATGTGACATAATTATTCTCGCTGGCTTGACAAAAATATCCGGAGAAAAGTAATAAAGTGAGGCAGACAGTACTCTGCTGCACCTTGAGGGGGCGCACATGAGCAGGCAGCGCTTGTTGCTAATGTGCTAAAGTGTTAGCTAAAGTCAGCAGGTCATGTGGTGCAACGGTTTGTGTATTTTATGCTCTGCTTCGTCTGACTCCCCAGATGGAGGATTATATATATGTAAACTAAAATGAAAATCAGTGCATGGACTGCATATACAAAGAAAGGACCCCAAACAGATGTTTACTTTTTAAAAAAACAGATGGGACTAAAAATAAATAAAAATTTAATAGCAAAATGACCTTATTTTGTTTTCGTGGCCTCAAGAACAAGAAAAAAGTTCTCCATTTTCACGGGGAGTATGTAACAGCCTTAAAGGTCGGTACCTCACCAGCCATGAACCTCACCGCAGGTCACTGCTAAGCCAAAAGGTAGAAGCCTCCAACGGGATAACCACTGCATGGACAATTATCTAGAAAAATGAATTTACACAGGATGGAAATAAATCTTGTGACATTGCAGAAGCTTAAAGAAACAATGCCACACCGAATGCTGGAATCAAAGCTGGAGGTGGTCCAACCAAATACTAGACTGTGTGACTTTTTTTTTGGCCAGGCCGTTCATTCAGCACCATGGATCACATTTCATATAAAACAACACAGCTGCTCAGCACAGATGTCAAACAACTGATCCTGTGCAGAATAATTCAAGTCTGTAAAACATCAAGGAAACATCTGCAGCAGACAAAAACTAACATACTAAAATACAGTCAGCATGTTACTGTAACTGAGGAAGAATTGCGTCACATTACAGGAAACCTACAAATTAAATGCACAAACAACTAAATATCTTGAGTTTTCTCACAGCTGAAAGATCACACCAAGGAACTGATTATTATAAAGATTATCTAGTTCCAGCATGAAAACAATTCTCACATAACTATAAATGAAAATTAATTCAAAAGTATATAAATCAAAATAAAAAGGGTAGTCCCTCGATGGCAGAGCCTGATTTGTGAATAGGTGGGTCCTGCTCACCATGGCACCATGCTGGTTCTGGCACACTATCACCAGTAGTACAGACTACATCCATGTCTGGACAATACTGACGTGAAACAAATATTCCAGCAGATGTCTTTAACTCATAAAATTACAGAAATCATCAAGTGAAATAATCCTGGATTCAAACAAACAAATAAACAAACAAAGCTTATTGTCAGTCCCTGTATAGAATATTTTGCATTATAAACTTTTGCTTGCTTAGATTTTCTATCCAATGAATTTCATGGTGCTGCAAGTAAACATTTATATTCCAGGAGCCTCTGTGGGATAATTTTATGTCCCTACTAATGTCAGACTCAGTCCTAAGCCCTTAGTGAGCTGAATCCTTCGACGTCCCACCTGATGGCTGGACTTGGCGCTGACAGTGTAAAACATCAGTCTGGAGGTCTAGGCATGTCTCAGATAAACAAGTATCTGACACAAAACTTTGGCTGAACTTTCAACTCCGAATCAGCACATTTTAACCTTACAGGCTTTCAGACCAGCTGATACAGAATCAATTCCTCATCTGATACTTCTGAACTGATTCAGAAATTCAAACCTTCCACCTGCCTGCTTGACCCTCTCCCTACAGTCCTAGTCAAAGCTTGTCTCCCTTCTCTGGTTCCTCACATCACTGCCATCATTCATTCCTCCCTCAATACCGGACATGTTCCACTGGCCTTCAAAACGGCTGCTGTCACTTCAATCATCAAAAAACCTGGCGCTGATCCATCCGACCTCAGTAACCTTCGTCCTATTTCTAATCTTCCCTTCATGTTGCCTCTCAGCTCCACAAACACCTCACTAATAATAACCTTTACGAACAATTCCAGTCTGGCTTCCGTCCTTTTCACAGCACAGAATCTGCTCTGTTAAAAATCACCAACGACCTGCTGATGGCGGCTGACTCCGGTCTTCTCACAATCCTCATCCTCTTAGATCTCAGTGCAGCATTTGACACCATCTCACACAGCATCCTCCTAAATAGACTGGCAACCCTTGGTGTTTCTCATACTCCTCTCACTTGGTTTTCCTCATATTTCTCCAACCGCACACAGTTTATTCAACTCAAGACCCACACTTCTGAGTCACTCCCCATCTCGGCCGGTGTACCCCAGGGATCAGTCCTGGGGCCCCTTCTGTTCATCACTTATCTTCTCCCCCTTGGCTACATTTTCCAAACCATACTCCTCCCTTCCTCCCTCCTCTCTCTCTGACTGTCTCCAGGAAACTCAACATCTTTCAAATCTGCACTTAAAACTCATCTGGTTAAACTGGCCTACTCACTATAACTGTTCTGTTTGTTTTATGTTGTTTTAATCCTAATGTCTTTTAAATTATTATTATTATTATTTTTATTAATATTATTATTAACTCTTATGTAATTCTTTTTTTCTTTGTGTGTAAGGTGACCTTGGGTGTGGAAAGGCTCAAGGAAATAATATATATTATTGTTAATGTGGCCACAGTGGAATAAAAAACAAATTTCTATTCTGAATTTAACCATAGATAGGCTGAGCATGGTCCACGCAGGATTACATAATCTTGTCTGGTCACATGACCACGCAGGATAAAAGTGTACAGTCTGATTTAAAGCTGACAGAGAGGCCTGAACTCTGACTTCTTAACCACAGCTAATCACAGTCTAAATTTAATCTGAGTATAATCTGGAGATAACCTTTGTTTGGACCATCCAACGCCGGAGTAGTGACCACACAAAGTTCTGCACAATCTGATGAGTTTGCTTTATTTTTTACCCGAAAGAAGCAAATAGAGGAGCTGAAAATGCCTCAAACAGAAGAGCCATGGGAGTTTATACACACAAAAATCCTTCCTGTTTCTTTCTTTTAATTTCACATTGAAGATTTGTTTCTAAGTAGCCGTAAGGAGCCAGACTGATCTGGTTCTGATGGAGTGATGGTGATTCTTCTCCAACCTGTCTGACCTGGCTTAGTGAATAACTTGTCTGTTTAAATAAAGTTCAAATTAACTGTTTTTCAAACATCAAGATGCATTGTGGGAAAGTTTTTGTTGTATAGCGGTAAACATCACTGATTTTTCATCACCTAAAACCACATTTATCATCATTCTCAGAGCTGAAGATAAGCCGGACCGAGCTGTCCAGCTGGTATCTGAAGCGCCGTCTGTCTGCAGAAACAATCACTCAGTTTATCTCAGCAGGACTTTGGGCTGTGAAGAAACCTGAACCATCAGATCAACACGTACTCTTCCAGCGACTAAACTGCACAATTATTAGGTGAGTTGGTTTTTGTAGGGTTCATTTATTACCAAACCCCACCAGCAGCTGTCTGTCAATCCAAACTGTTAATAAAGAGCAACTGATATGTTTTAGAAGTAGTTTGGCTGTTTTAGAAGCATATCTGCGTTTTCAGAAGCAGCTAAATAAAAAGCAACCGTTGTCACATCTCACTTGTGTATCACAGTAAGAAATATAAACATCTATCCATCCGTCCATCCATCCATCCATTTTCTTGCTGTTTATCCAGGGTCAAGTTGCCGGCCAGCAGGGAAGCCCAGACTCCCTCTCCCTGGCCTCATTTGCCAGCTCGACCGGGGGGATCCCAAGGCGTTCCCAGGCCAGGTGAGAGATTAGTCCCTCCAGTCAGTCCTAGTTCTTTCCCAGTGCCTCCTCCCGGTGGGACCTGCTTGGAACACCAGGGAGGCATCCTGACCAGATGCCCGAACCACCTCATCTGGCTCCCCTTGATGTGGAGGAGCAGCGACTCTACTCTGATCCCCTCCCGGATCACCGATCAACGCACCCTATCCCTAAGTGCTTACAAACTATCCCAACATGGCCACCCTTCTCTTCAGCAGCAGTCAGAAGTCTTCCACTCATGGAGTTGGTCAGTGTCTTGATCTGTTGATGATCAACATCCCAAACCCAGAAGTTTTCATACATTTCCGTAGTATTTGGTAGAATTGCCTTTAAACTGTCTGACTTGGGTCAAATGTTTTGGGTATGCTTCCAAAAGCTTCTCAACAGATAGCTGGATTTCTGGCCCATTTGTCCAGACAGAACTGGTGTAACTGGATTAGACCACCTCTCTCCCACACGCCTTTCACACCTGACAACAAATTTTCTCAGAGACTGAAATTAGGACTTTGTGATAGTCACTCCAAAACATGGACTTTGCTGTCCTGAAACCACTTTGTAACTACTTTTTTTCCAGGATACTGTGTCACTTCACAGCTGCATCTTTCTTGTCAGGACCAAGTTATGCACCATCAACTGGACAGCAACTCCGTTTTGAATGTCACCAAGGTGGTTCAGCAAAACAACCCAAGAGAAAAGATAACATTAGACTGGCTTTTATTGGCTGGAGAGATCTCAGAGAAGAGACTGCATAAAGATGAATGCTGAATTAGTCATCAATTAGGAAAATCTGAGCTTTAAAGCCTTTATGGACTCGACACATGGGAGGGGACCAACGACAGCGACAGGCGAAACTCATTGCAACCTTCGTGAAACCAAACACACGGGACTCGACAAACGGCAGCGACGGCAGCAGCACCGTACATTGCGCTAAGATTGCTTTTCTCTAAGAAATTTGATTGGTTATGATATTGGAGGGAATTTTGACATTTTCAAACCAGTCTGTGACATGACAATGTATGACAGATGGAGAGTCAGAAGATTTTGCACGAACTGACACAAATCTTGCTGTTTACTGTATAAATGAGAGACAACCCTGGGTTCATTCGAGTTTACAAAATAGGAAACAGCATCGTGACGATCATCATTTAATGGACCTCAAGGCTGATCCAGATAAATCCAGAACCTACATTCGGAGAAATTCACTCTGGCGCCACGCGGATGCCTTTTATTCACAGCTCTACAATTTTTGCGTGAAGTAGCCCATCGTAAAGTGTGGGATAGTCAGACACAGCTAAAAGTTCAAAGTGTTTGCACAGGGTTAGGGTCTAGCCTGCTCTCATTGGTCAGTCTATGAAGTCCCTCACTGGTGTGTTGTAGGACCAGGCGAAAAAAATTGAACATTTTTCTATTTTCTTGTGTCATGTCGCAAGCCCCGTGTGCACTTCTACATGAACGAGCGCAACATTTCACATGCACGAATGTGGCCTGTCGCTTAGCTGGAGGAGGACAGTGATTTTCGCCTCATCACGCAGATTCTATAGGAAATGAACGGAGAAGGAGGAGCCACATCGCCTCCGGTGTGTCGAGCCCATTACTGTGGATGTATAGCCAGATGGAGCAGTACCACCTCAGGGGAAGCATTGAGATGTAGCTCACATGTGACCAGTGAAAGGAACAAAGAAGATGAAGTCCCAATGTTTTAGGGTGCATTCATGCCACACCTTCTGACTCAAATCCCAGTTTGTTTGCTCAGAAAGTCCAGTTTGTTTGGGGATGTGTGAATGAATGACCTGTGATGTAGATAAAAGAAATGAACTCTGGTCCTCAAGATTAATCCATAATCGTTTTATAACCACATCACAGCCATCTGGATCTTAACAGAATCGAACTGAGGTGTGCCTTAAGATTCCCACCATGCTGCCCCTTTTAGTCATCCCGTCCACTGTGTGTGCTCTCAGATGAAAGTACTGCCTAATATTCATGACAATGTAAAAGAAACATGGAAGTATGAGGACAGTGGCGTTTGACACCATTTGAAAGGAAGTAACTAATTATGTACGTAACGTGGAACAGAAATGACGCTACAAAAGATGAACATTTTTCTGAAGCATTAGGAAGTGTCTCCTAAAAAGTGTCTTTCCTGGTCCGTTTAGAGCAGGGGTCTCATACTCCCGGGCGGTCCTCCCCCTCTATCCGGTCCACTCAACAGTACCACGCTGCGCTTTTTTTTTCAAAAAGGTGCGCAGGTATCTGTGCTTAGCATTTTGTTTCGCAGCAGACAACAAATATGTCTCTTCCGAAGCAGAAAAGAAAGGTAAACAGAATATTCCAAGAACAATAGACATGACACTATGTTTTTGTGGAGTTCGGTGGAAGTCCAACATGTCTGATATGCAAGGGAAATGTTGCGGTTTTAAAGGAATACAATCTCAAATGCCATTACTGGACTAAACATGGGGAGCAGTATAAGGAATATACGGGTATACGAAAGGAATTAAAGAGCGGCACAGCTACACCGAAGACTAACTTCTCAGGAAAGTCTTTCCCATAAGGTCCAGAAGGATCTGATGCTGATGCTGCTGTTGAAGTAAGTTACGCGGTTGGTGAGTTAATTGCCAAAGCAGGAAAGCCATTCACTGAAGGACAGTTCATTGCTGCAAGTTGCTGGTATCTTGTGTACTGAGAAGAGAAAATCGTTCAATAATCTCTGTCTGCAAACACGGTGACGGAGAGCATTAGAGACTTATCAAGTAACAGTTACTTTCACTGTGTACTTTGTGGCGCTTGATGAGAGCACAGACGTAACAGACAGTGCTCAGCCATTTTTATGAGGGGAATCAATGAGCAGTTGGAGTAACAGAGGAGTTACTGAATGTGGTCTGATGGATGGGCGCACCACAGCCAAGGATGTATTTCTGCAGCTGTGTGACGTGCTGGAAAGGGTGGGTTTGCTGTGGAACAGACTGGTCGGCATCATCACTGATGGAGCCCCATGTATGACCGGTAAAAAAACACGGGCTGGTAGCGTTGGTACAAAGGAAGTTGGAGGAGGAAAACACAGACCAGTGGTTGTTTTGCACGGTATCATACACCAACAGGCACTGTGCAGCAAATGTCTGAAATATGAACATGCCATGTCTGTGTGCAGGAGGGCCCGGCATTCTGTGGAGAGGACTACGTGTCTGCTATTAATAACCTGCTGCTGCGGTTTGATCAGCGATTTGCTGTCTTTAACCACCAGATGTAGCTAAACTTTATGAGGAGAAACGCTGCTACATTTGAGCTCAGGATTTTTTTTCAGTGCAGCATTTTTTCCAACTTATCCATTTTTATGCTGCTGCAAGCTACCAGTCAGACAAACTGCAGCCAGGAGGACGTTTCTGGCAACACAGACTGACTTTTCTGCTAACAGAATTTTTACCCAAATTTCCTGAACAAAAAGCACTGTGTGAAAACTGAGGTGGAGAAAATCTCACAGGAACTGTCGATTGGCTGCTGACGGAATAAAAAGTAAATTCCAGGATGTTCTGCTCCTCAGACAATCAGATTTATAATAGCAGACCACTCTGAGACACAACACCACCTACTATAATAACAACAGTTCAAGGTTCACACAACATCTTTCTTTATATAAAAATCCAGTACAGAGCAGGAGAAACAGCAACAACAAACACAGGCAGACACTTTGAGCTCCTCTAGTTTACAATTTACATATATTTATGAGAAGATGTGTTTGAAAAGTTACTGAGCATTTGTTGGGGGGATCTGCTCCAGCGCCATACAGCTGACGATGTTTCTGTGGTTCGGGTAAAGTTAATCATTTTTGTGATCACAGTGAATTATTGTATCATTGCAGGGTGCTTAGAATCTGGCCTTTAGGACCAAATCCTCAGTTCAGGACTTCGTCATTTTAGACGAGGGGATTATCTAATGCTGATAATTTATGGAGCTCCAAGTGGGATTAAGGACTGAGAGGACAGCGGACCAAAAATGACCTGAGATACCTCCTCATGGAGATATGAATTATGTAAGTCTTATTTAATACATGATCTTTAATTTCTAACTTGATAAATCCTCTCCACTGTTTGTGGGGGCATTGTAGAGAGTATCTTTAACTGCCCTGGTTGATACAACAGTGGTAAACTACTAGCTTTAGTTTGTAGTAGTCATATGTGATAGCAACCTTTATAGTACTGTGAAAACAGCATTAGCTAATGTCAGTAACCCAGCATTTTTTATCAGGATGTGGTCTCTGGTCCCTGGTTGGCCTGGATGCGGGCGTGCTGATGCACCACCGCCTGCGTCCCTACCTTCGCCGGCGAGGAGTGGATCCCTGCAATCTGTGGGCGCTGTGTCGGGCCTTGGTGACTGCATCCCCAGCTCCAGCTAAGATAGCCTTGGTGAACGCCAGATTGCTGTCTAACAAGTCCTTCATTTTAAAGGATAACTTTCTGTGTCATGAATTGGTTTTTCTCTGTTTGATGGAGACTTGGATGGCAGTCGGTGAGTCCTCTGCTTTTATGGAACTTTTGTGCATATTTTAGCTCCCTGTCTACAGGAAAACTTTGCTTATAAACAACTCTCGATGGCACTGCCTAACTCAAATTTTGAGGTGAATTTGTTTGAGCTGGAAAAGGCTCCTTGGATGCTATATGCCATTGTTTACAGACCGCCCAAGTATAACAAGGACTTTATCAGTGAGTTCGCAGACTTTCTGGCTCAAACAGTGCAGATATATGACCGAATTTTTATTGTCGGGATTTTAACATTCATGAGTGTTGCCTTGACAAACCACTAGCCAAAGACTCTGTAAATCTCACTGAGTCTTTTAACTTTGTGCAGTGTGTATCAGGCCCCATTCTAATTTGAATGGATAAAACGTGTCTTGGGTTCGTATGTTTAACCCCTCCGCTGTTGCTCGGTTTTCTGCTACATTTAGGGAACATTCTGTCGAGACCCAGTTGGGCTCCCAGTATTGTGATACTGATGCAGACGCACTCTGTTCTCATTTTAAGTTTATGTGCCAGACTTCATTAGATTGTGTTGCTCCACTAAAAAGAAGAGTCATTAAACACAACTGTGAACCTTGGCTTAAATGAGATAACTCATGAGGCAAGGCACGTCTGTAAAAAGAAGCTTTTCCCTCCAAGGCCCCACATATTTTGGAAATTATAAATGGTAGCCTAATTACTGGGAATGTACCAGTTACTTTTAAACATGGAGTAATACAACCCCTCATTAAAAAACATGGTCTTGATCCTCTCAAATCCCCTCAATTTTCAGGCCTATTTCAAAACTTCCTTGATTTATGGCCAGCTAAAATCCTTTTCAGAGGAATACAATATTATTAAGGGGTTCCAGTCTGGTTTTAAAACTCCTGCTAAGAGTTTTTAATGATGTGCTCCTTGTGACAGACTGTGGACACTAAGTTGGTTTGGTCTTGTTGGACTTAACAGCAGCTTTGATACTGCGGACCACCAGATACTCCTGTCTCATCTGGAGAACTGGGTGGGGATTCAGGGATGTGCCTTGCAATGCTTTAGGTCTTACCTGACGGACCGAACTTTTTGTGTTCGTATAGAAAGTGCTGAGTCTTCCGCAGTGCCTCTTACTTGTGGGGTCCCCCAAGGTTCTATTCTTGGGCCTCTCCTCTTCTCCCTCTACCTTCTCCCCCTTGGGTCCATTCTTCATAAACATGGCATTGCTTTTCATTTTTATGCTGATGACAGCCAGATATATATGCCACTGAAGCAAAGTAATGCTTACTGCATAAAACCACTTTTATGTTGTATTGGAGAAATTAAAGCCCGGATGTCTTTGAATTTTCTTTGTTTTAACAACAAAAAACCAAGGTGTTGTTGCTTGGCTCAAAGGATGTTTGCTCAGCTCGTTTAGACCTGGGATACTTGGGTCATTATCTCAGGCCTACAGTGGCCAACGTTGGCGTGAAATTGGACTATGCTCTAAAGTTTGATGCACAGATTAGTGCTGTTGCGAAATCCAGCTTCTTTCAGTTAAGGCAGTTGTTTAAAGCCAAGCCGTTTGTTTGTCATCATGACTTTGAGATTTTAATTCATTAAGACAGAAGCACTTCACACCAGTTTTAAAGTCTTTATTACTGGCTACTGGTTTCGTTCCGCATTGATTTTAATATTCTTTTGTTTTTAAATGTCATCGTTGCCTTGCCACACAGTATCTGTCCAACTTGCTCCAGTCTTACACCCCCGCGTGCACTCTCAGATCGGCAGATCACTCCTTGCTAGTTGTCCCTAAATCTAGGATGAAATCCAGAGGGGACCACTCCTTTTCAGGCGTTGGCCCCAAACTCTGGAATGTACCGCCCCTGCACCTTAGACAGGCTGGGTTTCCTTCAGTTTTAAAAACCTTTCTCATAAAACTTACCTTTTTTTTGGCTATTAATGCAGCTTGAAATGTTGACGTTTTCATGTTTTTATTTTATTTTATTGAGTGTTACTGTTACTAGTCATTTTATTGCTTTTATAGTACAGTATATTTACTTTTATTGTTCAGTATGACATCGGGAATATCTGTTAAACCTAAGGCTGTGTACAGCACCTTCATCAACTATGTTGTTTTAAGAGTGCTCTATAAATAAAGTTAGATTGGATTGGAGTATTAACTGTGGAGTTTCTTTCAGTTGCTGCATTTCCTTCCTGTAATCAGGCTGCCTCACCAGGGTCCTCCGCCTGTTTAATAAATCCATTTGCTTACTTCTGTGCTGTGGCTGAATTTCTGGGTGCTCAGTGTTACCCCTGATACTTCTTAGGCTGCTCCCTCTTCATCGCCACTACACTGTCTTTTTAAAGTGGTCAAATTGATATTTAAACACCTCCAAAGTATTAATATACACTTCCAGTTCTACATGTTCTGACACTTTAACATCAGTTTTGGAAAAATGTTTAACTTTAAATAATTAATTTGCATTATCCGTCTGCATGCGGTTAGTTACGGCATAGCTGACGCTGGTGAGTTTGCTTTTGCACTCGAGCGAAGGGGGTAAACGTAGTTTTGATGTTCTGTTGCAGTTTCTCCTCCTAATCTGAAGGTGACAGGAGGGGTGGCATAGGCTGGTCAACTCCCCACGTATTTTGGTGGTTCACTTCAGTTCCGGTACGTATTTTCTGTTTTAAAACAACAGTGGAGTCTAGTATGGTTCAGTGTCTTTATTAGCTTCTCATCAACTTGATCCATTGGGTGTTGTTTTTAAAAATGGCAGTTACTAAACAAATTCAACAAGAAGCTCTATAAACCTGGAAACTCGTAATCCCAAATTGACAAAAAAAGAGGTATAGAACAAATATTTTGTGCTAATTTAGCTAAATGAACAAGCTGGCTAATGAAAGGCATTAAAGAGCTAGCTGATGATGACTGGACACTGGACTGGACTGGATGACCCTGACCCTAACCCTCTATGTAGTCAATACAATCATGAGAATTTTCTTATAGCCATAAATTGTCTTCCTTTTTTTACTGTCATCAATTTGTAATCCACTTCCAGCTATGGATTACAAAGACAGGCAGGTGATGGCTCATGATGTATCTCTAGTAAACATCTGTGGCTTTAACCAGGTCACTTCTGGAAACAGCTCTGTGGTGTAGTAAGCTATGGATGCTGTATGTCTATAAAGGGAAACTGGAGCAATGAAGTTAATATAGCCGCTCACCAGATCCCTGTGGAGAACCCAGTTGGCATGGAGGTAATGGATCCCATCCAGAATCTGATACAGTAGAGACTTCACCATCCCTCGGGGCAGCTGCATGGGCTTCTTGTTGGCCTTGGAGGCACGGTGGAACTTGATGATGTGCTACAAGGAGACAAAGCCTTTTGGTCACATTTCTTTTGAAAACTTAAATAGTGACATAACATTGTTAAAGTGGGAGGGTAACCATAACGACAGCAGCAGGATGATTATTGTGCTGTGTGCCTGCAGTGCTTTAGAGAAACTCACCCAAAGGTCATGTTCAGCATAGTCGAAGAGGAGCCACACCTTTCTGTCGCTGTGGGACAGGAACACTTTCTGAAGGGCAATCACATTCGGGTGCTTCAGTTCTCGTAGAAGCTGGAACACACACATGACATTATTATTATTATTAGGCCCGGGCACTGAAGGCGATGCGAAGGCCTATTGTAATTGCTCCGTTTTTTCCTTATTCTTATTTTTCCCCTCAAACATGAACATGAAAACTCACCAAATTTTGTGTGCCCCCCCAAACGAATGCGTAACTTTATGTATTTTGGGGTGCTCGGGACTATTCGAGCAAAATTAAACGAGAGCGCCACCTATTTATGATGCTGCACTGCATGTCATCAATCTTTATGAAATTTGCTAGACATATTCTAAATGCTCGGGCAAACAAAAAATCCTCCTCCTAGAGATTTCATCCTACTGCTACCAAAATTGCTCAAGATGTTCAGAAGGCATGTGTTTTTAAAATTTATCAAAAACTTTCTCAAAGGAGTAAGGGCATAGAGGGGGCGGGGCCTCAAAGTTTGATGTCTCACCATAAAAAACGAAAGTGATATAACTTCCACATAAAACAACATATCTGAACCAAAATAGACATGGATGATGCCAGTCGCAACCTCAACACATGTACATGTGAATATCTGGATTATGAAGAGGCCACGCCCCCTGGCGTCAAGAAGTCATGTTTTTCATTCGAAGACCCACTTATCTGACATTATTGACACAGTCAGGTCCAAATTTTCAAGTTTGTGATGATATCCAGTAAAAACTGTTGCTCTACGCTGCAGGGTGAGACCGTAGCACCATTACAAACTTCGATAAAACACCATGATATCATAAATCAATATAAATTGCTCAATTCTCATCCAATCCCCATCAAACTCATAGGGATTGACCAATTCCGGTCTAGCCCTAAGCCCTGCCCACTTTCAACAGGAAGTGCTCTCTGTAAGACACCGGGGTCCTTCTCCTCAGGAATGAAACTCACACACTTAAAGGTGCTTCACAACAGGTCAAACCCTAGGTCCGCCCACAACATTGACCAATATGGCTGAAATCCAGCATATTGATAGAACATGGCAGGACATACAAAAAAGCCTCTTGGACCTATAGGATAACTTATACAGGAAGTCGTCCATTTTGGGTCATATTACTCATGTCACCTAAAATCTATCTCCTCCTAGAGATTTTGTCATGCAGGCCTCAAAATCCACAGGCATGTGTGATCAAAAGTTATCAAAAACTTTCTCAAAGGAGTTGGTGTTCAGTGGCGGCGCCTCATCAAGTTTTGATGTTTGGCCATCAAGCATTGAATCCATTATTTCTGACATACAGCTATGAATATGCACTAAACTGAACATGTTTCACTTCAGTTTCATGCTGATCACATCTACATGTCTAGATGTTGTCATCTGGACATTGCTCAATGATGCAGGTCGGGACCGTGGCTATGGCACAATTGGATTAGACTCCATCACATCAAAAATAAATGTAAATCCCTGACTTTTCATCCAATCACCATCAAACCTACAGTGATTAATCAGGGTCTGGTCCTAAACAGATACATATAACCACTTGTGGTCACTTCTGGGGGTGGGGGGGGTTCAAGGGCCTAGAGCCCCAAACCCCAAAATTGGTAAATGGGGCCTCCACTGCGTGCCTAAAGGCGTGACGAGGTCCACAGGGGCCCCTGGGGTCATTTTTTTTTAAATGTGCTATGTTCTGACCGCCGTTCGCAGGGTGGTGCCTGGGGGCCTCTGGCGAGGAGAGCCCGATCTGAACATGTTTTGCCCAATATTGTCCCTTAGGGAGAAGTTAAAGTAATTGTGTGACGTTGTCCAGCTAATTTGATTTGTAACCCCCCCTCATCAAGCTAAAACCCTTGGACTATCATGGTGTGAATGAATCGTAACTGCACATCTGGTGGCAATGTGGAGTTCAGTGTCTTACCCACGGATACTTCAACATATAGTGAGAAAGACAGGAACCAATCCCTTGACTCTTCGGTTGGTAAGCAACTGCTCTTCCTCCTGAGCTAACCTGTGAACCCTGGGGAGCAGGTAACAGACAACAACAGGCCAAATGAAATGCAGCTCAGACACAACGTAAGGGAGGAGTTTGGTGAGGCTGTGGAATATGACTTTCGGTCATATTCCTAAAGAGATTCTGGCAGCAGACACCTCAGACAGGAAAGGGGGTGCTTGGCCAACGTGGTTTCCTGTTGGCCTTGAAAGGAGATGTATACCAGTAGTGGAGGATCTTGTCAACCTGACTGATACAACTTCTGACGTTGAAAGCAGAGGCTGGTGTCTGGGCTGGCAGGGCCTTGGGGGTGGATGAGGCTTGCCCTGAGTCCGTAAAGGCCCTTGATGTTGTTGTGCTGTTGGACAAATCTATGAAATGTTTCACAGAGATCAGGATCAGTTCCTCTGGACTGACAGACCAGGCTGGGGTGTGACAGAATTTACCCAACCAGTCTTTATTTGTTTTGTGGACTTTGGTTGTGTCCCACTACTCCAGCATTCTAATCCCAAAACAAACCACAGTACAACAAAAAATATGGAGATATGATTTGTTGTCTGTTTTGTCTGATGGCACCAGGGTAAGCAGTATTTTACACGGTGTTACAGCCTTTGTCGTCCCTGTACAGTCAGTGACAGTTTGGTTCCTGTTGTAAGTCAGATTCGTTGGTGTTGGACAACACCATGGAAGAAGTTTGTCACGGATTCTGTTCTGTCCTCAGCTGAAAAAGGGTGGTATCCCAGTGGACTGCACAAGAAGGTTGCTCCTGCAACCTAGTCCGGGATAAGTGTCCGAAAATTAATGAATGGAAGGACTATCCTGGTTACTGCTGCACCCTGTACTGTACCATTTCCTACCTTTGGATTCATTGATTCATTGAGTCAATTTGCACTATGTTGTCTGAGCAATAATCAATTATAGACTTTAGATAGACCTCCATACCTGCAGGGCGTTTCAGTCAGGAGGGAGACAGAACTGAAACTGGAAAATGAATCCCACCCTCTGAATAAATTATTAATTGGTATGTGCTGCCATGACTCTTACTCTAAGTACAAAGTGATGAATGGTTAATGTTGACTCACCAGCTATTACCTCTCAAGAACTTTAATCAGTTATCACAACATCCTTCATTGTGACTGGCTGGCTTTATTATATATATTTTTTAAGAAAAGCACTGCAACAAATCCTCACACTTTGGAAATAAATGTTTTGAACAGGCATACAAGTTTGTAAATCAGTTCATACTTCCGATTAGACTTTAATTATTTGGTTTTCTATCTAGGCCTTTAGATTACGATGAAAGAGGAGGATAAAGAGTGAGGAGACGTGAGAAGAAAGATGGCTGTAGTGCTGAGATAACTTCTAACACACATGTCCTGCAGACTGAAGAGGAGAGGGAGCATCCAGCTTGTTATCAGTGGACAGGTGAAAAGCTGCATCTCTGATGGGATGGGGCTGCATTAGTGCCTACGACGTGGGCAGCTTCCACATCTGTGAAGCTCCATCAATGCTGAAAAGTACATGGAGGTTTTAGAAATTTCTGGTAGTAATCAATCTGTGTCCCTAAATGAATCCTAACGTGTTGCCTTCAAACAACTGCCGCTGATATCAATTCAGACTGTGTTAGTTCAGGTGCTGTTCACCTCTCTTCTCCATGAGATTAAAACAAAGCTGCTGGCTCTCACTTCATTTTCTTACCCTCTGTTTTTTATCTCTCCTTTCTCTGGTATCCAGGCTTCACTTTCTTCAGGAAATACAGGACTTTCTCTTCTGGCTGTGCTCTGTGTGTAACTGGGTTAAACAGACCAGTGCAGGTGTGGAGTAAACCATTTTAGAGGATTGATGGGGCGCTTAAAGAACATCCATTATTGTTAGTGCAAAATTCATTCTTTCTACACCTTCATTCAGGCAAACTGACTTTGATTATCATATTAAATAATTAGAAATTTTAAAATTAAACACGAAAGCACTTTTTGTTCCAGGATTTTTAAGGGCCCCCAGCCTGTATTTGGCTCTGTGTAAAAGGTACCGTTTACCCCCCCAGTCTGATGCCACTGCTGCTGACTGTGACTTTATATCTTACACAGATATATAGCCTATATAAAATAGTTTGCCTCGTGCGTGGTGCGCCCTGCTTACCCACATCGCCCACAGCAAAAATCTCCCCTGCCTCCAGAGTTACACACTACCATTCCTGAGAAACTGGTGACTATATAAAATGATGGAGCTCATGGGCTGAACTTTTAAGGGTTAAAACTAGGACATTAAAAAATTAAAATATGAACACATATTTCTGAGCTGCTGGTGCTGTTTCTGAAGCTATGTTTACTGATAAAGCACCACTTTGTTGGTCTTTCAGATGATGTTTGACTGTATCTCAGGAAGAGGTTTTCTTTTTGTCAGAGGAACAAAGATGCTAGCAGCTCTGCTGTTAGCTGCTAACACTCTTCTGACAAGAGGAAAGAAAATTAGACACACACAACCTTTAAAATGATGTGGGATGTAGAAACAAATATCACAGATTTTACTGTGTTTAAAGACAGCCTGAGGCTTAATGGTTTGACTGGGAAAGTTCTAACATGGTGGCATCATTACATATAAGAGACAAAACAGTAAATAAAACAAATCCTGGGGTTGATTAGTTGAGTTATTATCCCACACAGTTACAGAAATGTGTCTGCTTGGTCTGCTATCGCAGAGAAGCTGATCCTGTGAACCAGTCTGACACTCTTATGTTTGTTGAACTTATCTCAGCTGTAAATTCTCACAAAGATTTACACCATCACACTGCTGGTGTAGCAACACAGAAAACCAATAACACCAAGTCCTGGGAAAATGCTGCTGCAGCCCATAATCACACAGCTATAATCCAGCCTCAGCCAGGAAACGCTTGGTGGGAAAATTTTCCATGTTCAGAAAATCTTGTGCCTTTCATACGATTAGACAAAGACCATTTATTGCTTTCTGCATGTGGAGGGATGGAACAGCAGGTTTGTTTTGCCATGACGTTTATGGTTTTTATTATTTCTTAAACATCCTTCACAATGTGCAGAAATATTGGTAAAGTTATTCCTAAAACGTCTAAATACTAACACAAGCATTTGCTGTTCATAGACTTCAGTTCAGCATTCTTCATCATAATACCACAACAACTCATCTGCAACCTAAACAAACTGGGCCTCAGCACCTTCCTCTGCAACTGGCTGCTGGACTTCCTCAGTCAGAGATCACAAGCAGTACGTGTCGGCAACACCTCAAGACTCGATGCATCACACTGAGCACAGGGCCTCCCCAAGGCACCGCTACTTCTTGTGCAAACTTATTCTTAAAGAGCCCCACCACCCATCATGACCACATTTTATAGAGGAACCTGTCCAGCTGCATCAATGTGTGGGGTGGGAGCTGCACTGACTACAACAGGAGAGCCCTGCAGCACATAGTGAACACAGCAGAAAGGATCATTGGTGCAGCACTCCCCTCCCTGAAGGACATTTACACCACCTGCCTCACCTGCAAAGCAATCACAATTGTGAGTGATGCAAGCCACCCTGCACACAACCTGCTGTTCAGCCTCCGGCCCTCTGGTAGGAGGTATAGGAGCCTCCGTTCCACCAGACTCACCAACAGCTTCATCCACCAGGCGGTGGGGGTGCTGAACTCTCTCCCCTCTCCACCCTCAGCCCCTTCCACCAGCTTGGAAGTTTGCTTTCTTGCTGTTTATATACTTTCAGATGCATTAATTTTTATATCAGTTTGCAATAATCTCATTTTCTCTCTTTTTACGGTATTTGTTGTGCCTGTGCAATTTTTATTTTTATTTTTAATGGTTACTTCAGTGTTGAAATGTCCTGTCTTCACCGCGGGACATTTCAACACTGACGTAACCATTTAAGAATCTTGATTCCTTTGTATGTCTTGTACATGTAAAGAAGTTGACAATAAAGCTTACTTTGACTTTGAGCATATAAAACGTTTGTTCGCTAAAAATGTAAGCTTAGAATAAAAAGTGTTGGGTATTTTGGCATGTATTCCTATAATTTCTTTTTTTTTTTTTTGTTTTATGGCAGGTGCTAAGGGTTCAATGAAAATAGCAAAAAGTGAGGGAGAAAGTGGGCAGCCCTGGGCATGCTGGGTATTTTTGACACCCCTGTTCTAAAACAAAAGGACCAAACCTCTCACTCCACCACCTCCAGAAATCCCAACAGCAGTTTCAGGACAACAAACTGTGTGCTTTGTTCTAATAACATAATTCACATTGCATCCATCAAACATAACATTTGTAGAGCAGGAAAAGTCCTCAGGATGCAGTCCTGGATCATCCCGAGGTCTGATTAAAGACTGTCTTCACGTCCTGTACCAGCCACCGGTCCAGACAAACACTGCAGCTCTGTTCGAAACAAGCCCTGTTCCTCCAGGATGAGCAGTGTCCAGTGGCTGAGCAGCCACGTAGGGTGTCTGTATACTGATAACCATGAGCTATTCCATTCTATTCTATTCTATTCTATTCTATTCTATTCTATTCTATTCTATTCTATTCTATTCTACAGTCATTTAACAGACACTTTATCCAAAGCGACTTACATTTGAGAGTAAGAACAACACAAACAAAACTTCAAACAGGATGGACGTCATCATTAAGTGGTAGTCAGACCCAGGTGCTGTCATGTGGTGCTAGAAGCAGTGTTTTTTTTTTGTAATTCCTTTGTTTAAATACAATATCATGATTTCATCACACAATATCATCTGCATAAGTGCACACAGCTTCTTCAGTGCTGAGTTGAGCCAAAGAGCTGGACAAATCTTTCTAACTTATTCTGTGAGTAGAAAAGTTAAGCTAAGTGCGGAAATGCTCCTTAAACAACTGAGTCTTTAGCTTGGTCATAAAAGTGGATAAGGACTCTGCGGATCGGACGGAGTTTGGTAGATGGTTCCACCACCGGGGAACAACAGAGGAGAAG
>JBAFTA010000025.1:2745333-2756597 GCA_036919975.1 Melanotaenia parkinsoni
AGAGCCTGGACCAGGAGCTGGGCCGTGTGTTCAGTCAGGTAGGGTCTGATCCTCCTGATGTTGTAGAGAGCAAATCGACAAGACCGAGCAACCGAGGCAACATGGTCCTTAAAGGTCAGCTGGTTGTCCACCATGACACCAAGATTCCTGGTAGAAGACGTAGGCACAAGGATAATAGAGTCGAGCTGCACGCTTATCTGTGGCGGTAAAGAAGGACTGACTGGAAAGACAATAAGCTCAGTCTTGGACAGATTTAGCTGAAGGTGGCGATCCTTCATCCACGCAGAGATATCAGCAACATGCTGATATTCACAATGAGACGGTTGTGTCATCTGCATCTCTGAGTGCAATTATTCTGGATTGTCCAGAAATATTCTGATCATCATCATTAGATGCACACAGATTGTAGCCATATTTCTAGACTACAACAGCTGCAGCTGTAAAAACACACAGCATTTACAAGAATACTAAGTATACAGACCAATGAGACAATGACACAACAAACATGTAGGAAAAAACTGGGCGTCCCATGATGCACTGGGCTCCTCTCTGCTCTGTTTACCTTGCATGTAATAATATCTGACATTCTTGTCATACATTTGTGTTTCTCTTTTTCCTACTCAGCAGGTATCTGTGACTTAGGGTTAGGGCCGGAACATACTTGCTGTCAACCCAACCATCCACGTCATCGTAGGCGGCTTGAGAGATGACAGCAATGAACTGAATCAACAACAACAACAACAATTACAATAATAATAACAATTACAATAATAATAATAATAATAATAATAAGGGTGTCTGTTTGTCAGGGACAGAGTTGGTTTTTCTTTATTTATTGTTTTAGATGATAATCATCATTAGATTAGCGACAGACTTTAGTTATAAAAACACAGCACTGAGGTTTACCAGATTTGGGATAAGAACCGCTCCTGTTGACTGAAAGCTAAATACCATCCGTCATTTGTTACCTAGCAACTGTGTGCTGGAGCTCTCCTCCACCGTCAACCCATACAACTAAAATATGTTCCTGTTTGCTCAGTGATCAGCTCACTTTAAACGGACCTGCAGATCTGGGCCAGAATAAACACCATGCAATCTCTTGGAGCCCAAATCAGTGGAGATGATGAAGGTTTTTATTCATGTTTCAGATCCCTCTGCTGATTTATTACTGCCTCATTTTCTGGAAGTAAAACATAACCCCTAACATAAAACAACATCCTCTAAGATATGAGAGCGCTGATTCTGCTCTGGTGGAGGGAAACAGGGGATATTTCTGAGAGTGGAACTTTAAGCTAAACAAAAGCCATTGTGACCAACGAGGAAAACAAAACTGACGTTGTGGGAGTAACTAAATTCATGGTTTGAATTCCTGAAGGTCAAACTCATAACAATGGAAGCAACAGATGGAGCTCAGAAGCAGGTGGGTGAAGGGACTTCATCATAACAATTATCTAAACACAGACATTTATTTAGGACATGTTTCAAGGACAAGTCCAGTATATTTCCCATTAATAATATTTCCCATCCATATCACAGGCAGTCAGAGGGAAACCCTGACAACGGCCACTGTTACATGCTGTTTTTTTTTATTCAGAATTAATTAATCAGAGTTAAATAATTAGGAAATAATGGATTTTCCTTCTTGTTAAATGGAAATAGTAATTCCAAACTGAGGTTTACATGGAAAACAAATTTAATCGCCTTTATTCGATTCTGCTTAAGACCTGGGAGTTGGGAAGGATTCTGACTGGACGGAGGTGGATGTGACATATTTACTGGATCTACTGGAAGAAAACAAACTCCAGTTCCTGCGTCTTTTCGTTTCGTCTACAGCGTGGAAGACCACGCTATAAGAACCATTTTCACTCTGATTGTGATTCTAGTATTGAAGCAGCGGCTCGACTCCAGCACCCTGCTTCACTTTGGTCTGCTGAGGAGGAGACGGGAGGTAAAGTACTGTGTCGTCATAGCGACAGGACAAGGGAGTGGGTATGCTCAGAACAACTGGAATTAATTGAAGGTGGAATGAACGTTTACATGATGGAGGAGTTGTTCAAATCAGATTTAAAATGTGAATAAACCAGCCACTTACATCGGATATAAGTTTAATTCGGAATGGTCATTTTAATTGGGAATTAGGTGTTTACAAGGTCATTGTAAAGCAGATTTAAGTTTTATACGATATTAAAGGGTAATTAAAGCTCTCCTGTAAACTTGGCCAGTATGTCGGCCACAGCAGCAGCTCTGACTCCTGCCTGCTAACGTGAAGTTAAGTCGTCTCGACTGAGGTTGCTTCTTCCATAAACAGTATTTAACCGAGATGTTTTCTTACAGTCCAACAAGTCAAACTATGAAGACCATCAGGAGATAACCTGCTGACATCTGTGGTTAGTTCTGTTTTCCTGTGCCATCAACCTGTGGTTCAACTTTTTTTCCATGAAAACCTCCTTAGTGGAACTACCAAGAAGTCATTATTTCCACGTTTCCAGTAAAGAAGTTTCTGGTCGATGCCACCACCTCCACTTTAATAAACATCATGATGCCAAACTCAAAGCAAAGATCATTTTCACAGATCATGGTTTAACCTGATTATTTAAACAGAGTATTTTTGGATCAGTTTTTTCCTTTCCAGGGGTCTCATTTATAAACATGGCGTACGAACAAAACGGGGCCTGAAAGTGGCGTACGCCACTCCCCACGCAAAAGTTGTAATCCATAAAAACGAAGGTGACGGGAAAATGTGCGTATCTGAATGTAAACTCTGACCCATGCATACGAACTGCAGCCAGACTGCGTCAGACTTCTCACTTTTAATTTCACTTCACACCAAACATCAGTTATAGATCCATGTTATAAAAATTAAAACCAGCAATGTTCCATAAACATCTTTCAATATAAAACATACATAAAACAACTCAGTTCCAATGGTTTTTGATGGGTATACATTTTTAAATGTGTTTTTTGGGATTTTATGTCCTTGCTGATATTTTAATGGATATTTATAGACTCTTTGTTTTTGTGCAGTCTGCAATCAAGTATTATCTTATCTTATCTCATCTCATCTCATCTCATCTCATCTCATCTCATCTCATCTTATCTTATCTTAACTCAAACCGTGGACCCCAGAGAACGCAGAGTCTGTGTGGCAACTAACAGGTAAATAAATCATCATAGTTGAAGCCTAAACCACTGATTGACGCGATCATTTTGCCAGGTGGGAAGCAAACAGTATCCCCCCTCACCTATCCCTGCCCAGCATGAGAACCGCGACAGCCCCTCCCCGATAGGAAGGCGTTACACAGCAGCAGCAATCTGTGGGGATGTAATGCAGCATTTGAGATGAGAACAATGTGAAAGGTAAATTTTTAAAGATCTTTTAATGTATTAGATGTGTCTCACATAACTGTCATTGTGTTCCACATCACAGCTCTGTGACATTAATGGCGCTGATGGTGTCGCTTTGTGTTTGGAGTTAAGCTTCGGTCAGGACCCGACCACTTCCAGATGAGTCATGCTCACCGGAAGCACTAGTGCTGGGGACAGCTGGAGCTCGGCTCCCCTCATCGGTCGGGACCTCTTCATCCTCACCTCCTCCCGCCCCCGACTGTACAAGGATTGAAGGATGCAGCACATCAGCCTGATGTTTTCTCTACATGAGTATAAAATAGTTTACACGACATAAAATATGTAGCGGAGCTTTACCAGGTTCATCTGTAGTCTGTGCCAGGTCTGGATCTCCCTTCTTCATTTTCTGGTCCAGTGTGTGAGTTTGGGTCTGCTCTTCCTTCCCCAGTTGCTGAAACACTCTGATGTGGGAGGCAAGCCTTTTTTTTTTTTGCCTTCACCTTGAGGTCTGACCATTTTTATTATCTCCTCCAAGGCAGAGGTCCTGTATTCAGGGGTGTAGGTTCGTTTGTCTGTTAGCAACATAACTCAAAAAGTTATGGACGGATTTTGACTAAACTTTCAGAAAATGTCAGAATTATAATAAAGGCACAAGTTATTTGATTTTGGGGGTGATCCGGATCACCGTCTGGATCCAGGAAGTTTTTAAAGGATTCTCTACTATGTGGAGAGAGGGATCATTTTGCCTGGCAGCTTCTGACTAAAAAAAATATGCGCAATCATTGGAAAAAAAAAGACAATGGCTTGGCGGAGGTCTGCGCTCTCGGAGTGTTTCTGGTTTATTTCTGCTACACTTCTATCCGTCACACTGTCAAACTGCACCACATCAACAGTTTGCACATTTGCAGCGTTTTCTTTTATTTGTGACTCCGCTGCTGTGGCCTCCAAACAACATTTCTTTACTCGCCTCCACCTCGCCCACGAGCACTTCAATTTCTGTGTCGGAAATCTTTTTTTTCCTCGTTTGTTTCTGTGATTTCCTCTTTGATCCGCAGCTTCTTCATTTGCAACGATGTTCATGTCCTGCTTTGCATGGACCATATAAAGCTGGTCTGGCGTGTTCAGGGCGGGATATGAGGCCGATTCTGATGAGCACATTTTCAAGTAGTCTTTGATTTAAAGGGGAACTTGTTTGCCGGTGCATGGTTTTATAAGTCTGTATTTTTATTTATTTTTTTGGCATACGCCATTTTCAGCTTTTGGACATACAGAGACTTTTAGTATAGATCCTATGCAATGTTTTATAAATGAGACCCCTGATGATTTTGAGAGCAGGATGGTCTTTTCTGCAGTTAGCTGAGAGTAATGAGAGTACAATCAATGAGATATCTGGTTTTCTACTTGGAACATGTGCTGGGACTCCAACAGCAACACGTGACCATGTGTAGTTAATTAGTTAATGGAATTAATGATTGAAATATTGATCTCAAAGTGCCAGAGCTGCAAAATGAATATTATGCTGGGTTGAAATAATTAAAACTGCTATGTCCTACAGTCAGGACCATGTTTTCATCAGAGCTCAACAGTCAGCTTCCTCCCTGTCCGAAGGCAAAACAAGTTACTTCCTGTTTATACTCTATCTGGATTCCCTCCATCCATAAACTCCACCCTGATAAACTCAACCTACACCGTACAGACCACCTCCAACAACCGGTTAGCAGAGGATTTATTCACCTGGGTCACCCAAGCATTATCTAAACACAGACTGTTTCTGTCACAGGGGTTTAAAGGTGTGTTAAATTACGCAAGCTGCTGCCATGACGACGGAGGATGTTCCAACACCTGAGCGCTGTGTGGTGATCAATCTGAAGAGGAAAAATACTCCAAGTCCAAAAAAAACAGCAGCCTCCATGTGGAGAAGCTGACCTTCAGAACTAAAACGGTGTATAAGACAGTGATGTAAATATGCATTATTTTCACCAGATTTCTGTTTGTGGGTTAAAAGTCTTAAACATCATGAAACTAAAAACACATGGAGAAACCTGATTACAAAACCCATGGATGGATGGAGACACTTAATACTCATTTACATAAAGGAACTCAGTTTGCAGCAAAACTGTAGAATTTGACCAACGATAAAAACCGAGACTCTCTTCAGTGAAGCAGAGAGAATACGTCAGTTTCTGGTAGATTCCAGAAAATCTGAATTTTTACTTAACAAATTATTTTCTGGAAAAATAATCCAGATTGAATTTATTTAATATGAGGAGGTCACGAATACTGGATTTCCCAATAAATGACACCATTAAATCCATATCAATATCTTTCTTTGTTTCTTGTATTATTTGTATATTTTTTACCTTGTTCTGTCCAGCACGGTGGCAGTAGAATGATGGTCAGGTTGCTGTGATGCGCTGAACAAATTTGCGTTGCCAAGGGGAGCTTTACGGGTATAAGGCTCCTCTTGATAATCAGTTTTTTTTTCTTTTCTTCTTTAATATTTTTTTTTTTATCTTGTGTTTTTATTTATTTTGAAATATGGTATTTATGTAATCTTGCTGGACCTGACCAGAGGGGAGAGAAAAAAGGAGAATAGTGAACAGAAGTGAAAAGGAAAGTAGAAAAAAAGTAAGAGGAGACAAAGATACAACAGATAGGAGCAACGGCCCTTCAGTTGTTTGCAGGAGAGATGTCGGTTGGTTCTGGAGGAAAAGTAATACATCATCAGCATAAAGACTTATCTTATATTCTATACTTTTTGTGTGGATTCCTTTAATCTCTTTATTTTGTCTTATGGCATCTGCTAGGGGTTCAATAAAAATAGCAAAAAGTGATGGAGGAAGCAGGCAGCCCTGCCTGCTGCCTCTCTGGAAAGAGAAGTTTGGAGAAGTTTGATCATTGGTCTTCACACATGCATTTGGGTTGTTAAATAATATTATCCAGTCTATGAAAGATGACCCAAACCCAAATTTGTTTAATGTTGCAAAAACATATTTACAGTTTTCTCGATCAAATGCTTTTTCTGCATGTAAAGAAATGACTGTGGATTCCAGATTATGTCGAGTAGAATAATCTATTATGTTAATTAATCTGTGCATATTAGTAGAGGAATGTCTATCTTTAATAAATCCTGTTTGGTTAGGATGTGTTAATTCCATGTGGGGTCATGTGTGAACTATGTGATCAGATCAGGAAGGACAACAAAGGTAAACAACATGCGTGTGTTAGCGCTTGTGTTGCTTTGTTTTCCTTCCATGTTTTCATGGGAAAGAGGAAGAGTTATTCCCTCCAAACTAACGGATTAAATAATCCTGGTGGGATTTCATAGCTTCTTGAAAACAGGCAGGTGTGATGGTGGAGGACGTCTCAGCAGCCTGTAAAGCAGGACATAAAACAGGAAATCCATCCACCATGTTTCATGCAGGATAAGCAGCCTGTCTTTTACTGGTCAGTGTTTGATGGTCTGTAGAAGAAACCATATTTAATTCCAGATATGTGGTCTAGTTTCTTTATTTCCACTGTTCCAGTAATATTTATGTGTCAAACGCCAGCTGGAAGTCAAAGCTAGCTGGATGTTTTCCTGCTTTCTAAAGAAATGTTCAAAAGCATTTTTATAATGTAGCTTCCAGAAAGAAGCTTCCCAAGTCCAAGTAGAGGTTGGTTTTCTCTGAGAGAAATCCAGAGTTAAAACGTAGATTTATTTATTCTGCACACAGCAGAGGAGATTTAGATGGAATATACTTTGTTTTATTTTATGTTGGCATCAAAAGACAGAAATAAATCAAACTTAAAGACGTAGAAGGAGTGTTCATGCGGTTTCACACATTTATAGTGATGGGAAATTAATTTACGCAGAATAATCAGGTTAATGACACATCATGGTACAGACGTGGACAAAATTGTTGGTACCCTTCGGTTAATGAAAGAAAAACTCACAATAGTCACAGAAATAACAAAAGTAATAATTAATAAAAATTCTATGAAATTTAACCAATGAAAGTCAGACATTGCTTTTTGACCATGCTTTAACAGAATTATTTAAAAAATAAACTCGTGAAACAGGCCTGGAAAAAAATTATGGTACCCTTAACTTAATATTTTGTTGCACAACCTTTTAGTTAGTTAAGTTAGATATGACTTATTTTCTCCAGAGAGAGGCCGCCAGTTTCACCAGTCAGATGTAGCCATACATGTGCACACGAGGCCACGGCAGCATAGCGGCACAAAATTTTCATACCTCTAGCACAGGGAATGAAAAACACATGAAAACTATCTCTGGTGTTAAAATTAAGGAGGACGAACACCCCTGGGCTCATAGAAAACATGTTTCACAAAACAGCAGCGATATGACGCAGCTTTTTCTATTCTGCCTAAACAAACAAACAGCACAAACTCTCCACATCTAACCTGAGGAAACTTAAATTCCTTATTTGCTGTGGTTAGGTGGATGCTAGTCTTGTTAGGTTACAGAATCCCAGTCTGAAAAAAGTCTGTCATATTGGAAACATTAACGTTAAATGCTGCATAAGCTCATCAAACCACTCTGTTTTCTATGGAGGAGGTATCAGCGTTAGCTATCAACTATCCCTCTTTATGAATGATCAAGATGTTTTATTTTTGTTTGTTTGTTTTGAAAGTTTTTGACATGCAGCAAAGGGCTCCAGGTTGGGATTGGAAACCTGAGCCAGCTATGCAGAGGACCTATAACCTGTGTACATGAGGTGGCCGCTCTACAAAGTGAGCTAAACACCCCCCCTCAAGTTTATTTAAAGTAGCATTGTTAGCTAATATGATAAACACATTAACTTAAGGCTTAAAATGTAAGTATTTACAGAAATGAGACGATAGTTTGTCAGTGAGAGTTCAGATAGAGAGATATTTTTCTGTCAACAAAATGAAGAAAACAGAACTGATAAAATTAAAGTCTTCCTCTTCTGCTGAACCTCCTTTGAAGAAAGAAAACAGTCATTATTTATCTGTCAATTATTTTATTATTAGAAAATCCCAGAATTTCCACATTATTTCATATTTTTGTCCGTCTGTTTACATCATTTATAAAAATAAATAAATCAGATGTTACAATAATCTACTCTGTATTTTATTTGTCTTTTTACCAAATACTTTTTACACTTCTAACTTTGAGAACGACTACGTTTTACTTCTCCTTGAGGAACGTTACTTAGAAGTAATGCTACTCTAACCTGAGAACAATTTTTGGCTACTTTACCCACGTCTGTTCTTTCCAACATCTACGTCTGGAGGAAACGTCACAGGTTTCCATTTTCTGTCTCCAAAAGTCATCAGTGACCACTGAAAGCAAACAGATCGCACTGGATCTCTGCAGTGGCCGAGCTGCTGTCTGCACCTTCAAATAAAGGGAAAGACAAAGTGAAGACAGCACCTCAGCAGGACTCAGGACATAGTGTGTGAAATCATGGTAAACCAGTCTGAAGAAAATGCTTCCAGGGAGCACAAAGATGGAATAAAACGGAGCAGTTCTGCTGCAAAGCGATCCTTCTGCACCCTTCCCGACAAGTCTCCTCTGCATGTGGCATGCCAGTTGCAGAACTGCACAGTTTGCTAAATGAAGCATGGAGGCAGTTTGAGAAGCACAAAGACTCCTTTGTTCAACTCGGGGAAGTCTGGAAGAATATTTGAGCGAGACCAATTTCTGGTAGCTGTGACATTCAGGAGACAAGTGAGGAAAATAAAGCCTGCTTCTCTCCATCCCAACGCCTGAAGGATCTTCAATCATACGATCTGAAAGATTCAGATCAAACATCCACACCAGCCATCTTAAGATAAAATAAACTGATATGGGCACAAACATGATGTGAGACCTCATCACCATGACAACTAATAAGAAGTAAATCTAAAATACGAAGTTGTGTCCACTCAGGAAAACGCTACTCCTCATTCCTCTGAACTGGGGTGTTCACTGACAGCGTCAAAGAAAAACCAAGACAGCTTGTTGTTCCTCAGATCAGACATTATGGCCCCACGTGGTTAACTCGGGTGGCAGCGTGGGGCCCCATGGAGGACTGCTTTAAATGGTTTATGGACAAGTCAAACCAGAAATCCCTGCAGAACCACTCAGTCAGAGTAGCGCAGAAGAAGCTCAAAAAATCCGGCAAATGGACTTATTTCAGGATCTGGCTTCATGCTTCAGGATTCAAGATTTAGAGATTAGTCAGAGCAGGACAGGTGTGATAGTGGGAATATCACAGAAGTTGACAGACTTCCAGTCAAATGTAGAAATCTGCTTTTTTTTTATCTCTGTATCGCCAAGAAAACTATACTTCTAAACTGGAAATTGAAAAATTCTTTTCCACTAGACCAAGCTTCTCAAAGAATACATCACCCTGGAGAAAAACACATTCATTCACTATAATAAAACATCCGTTTTCAATGACATCAGGAACCCGTGTTTAACTTAATTACTTACTCAACCAGAAACCAACATATGTGCCAACAAACCTACTTATATGAGATGTTCTGCACAGACAGACACACTCATATCAGTTTTTCATGTTTTCACTCCATCACATTCTGTAACTTTCTTTGTCATCCAACCTCTCAAAATACCCACATCGCCCAAGGGGGCGACACCCATGCAGGTGCATTCCTCCTCCAGCTGCATGACTGGTGAGTGGATCCACTCTGACTCCAGCCAGTCACGTCAGCTCTATCACCAGCATCACCAGCCCAATTTCAGACTGGTTCTATGTACCAGACCAGTGTGACAGGAGGCTCAGAGAAAAAAACAAACCCTGGCCCTTAATTATAGCCTGGTTTGGTGGAAGTAACATCTCAAACATGAACTTCAGAAGCTAAATATGATGATTATACAGAGGGCTCATTTCACTGCAGCAAAACAAAAAAAAAACAACAAATGCAAAGCAGCAGGAAGTCTTTAGTGTCAGGGATTCAGGGAACCGTTTGATTTGACCCGTTCACCAACACGGTGAGAAACAGCAGCAGAAACACAGCTGAAATGCTTCAGACTAACCTCAGTTCACAGTTTAAGCTGCACCGTGTAGATCTCTGTATGTATAACTGCAACACAGAGACCACAATGACTGTAAAAAAGAAGTCCAGAATAAAAACAAATGGTAGAATGTAAATATTAACAATCAACAAAGTGTGCAATCTATAAAATACTAAATGTCAGGACACTACTGTATATAAAATGTAAATAAAAAAAATAACACTATGATTTTCAGATCTCATCCAGCCATATTTTATTCCCAGTAGAAGATCAACAACACATCAGATGATAAAACTGAGACATTTCACCATGTGATGGAAAATATGAGCTGCTAGTGAATCTGATGCAGCAACACGTCTGGAAAAAGTTGGAACAGGAGTAACAGAAGGCTGGAAAAGTAACTGGTACAAACCAGAAACACCTGAAGGAGCATTTGACAACTAATCAGGTTAACTAGCAACAGGTCAGTAACATGACTGGTATAAATGGAGCATTTCAGGGAGCAGAGTCTCTCAGATAGAAAGATGGACAGAGGTTCACCAATCTGAGACACACTGGCTCTAAAACTTTGAACAATTTAAAAAATGTTCCTCAACGTAAAATTGTAAAGACTTTGAAGATCCACCATCTACAGCATATAATATCATCAAAAGGTTCAGAAAATCTGGAGAAATCTCTGTGTGCATGGGACAAGGTTGGATGCTGGTGATCTTCCAGAAACCACTGTCTGTGAACACAGTTCACCCTGAAATCCAGAAATGCAGGTTAAAGCTCGATCACGCAGAGAAGAAGCCAGATGTAAACAGGACCAGAACCAAAACCGTCTTCTCTGGACCAAAGCTCATTTAAAATGCTCTGAGGCAAAGTGGAAACCTGGATGAAGATGTGAACTAGTTTGTGGAAAGCATGGACGGCGTGTCCTGCAGACTAA
>JBAFTA010000025.1:2769666-2796544 GCA_036919975.1 Melanotaenia parkinsoni
TAATAATAATAATAATAATAATAATAATAATAATAATAATAATAATAATAATAATAATAATAATAATAATAATGTCAGTCATAGAACCCAGAAAATAATGTGTATTAATAATACACATAATTAATAATGATGGTATAAATAATAACAATGATAATAATAAGAAAAATTAGTTTTATTCATATACAGTTGTGCTATATATTTATTTATTCTGCCATCATACTATTACTATTTACTCCAATGGACAAGCCATGCTGCTATATTTTTTCTATCTCATGCTTTCTCCATTGCACTTTATATGTTACCCAAATGTTTTATTTCTTTAGATTTATTCTTAATGTTAACATATATTTCTTGATATTGTCGTATACAAGCAGTCGTCTCATGCATCCCAGTATAGCAACTACTGCTATTATGATCATGTATTAAAAATCTAGCATAGAACTTATTTTTAAAAGGGGAAATTCTACCTTATTGCACATTAATGATCAAAATTATAATGAGTGATGGTTTTAAAGTCTTCCTAATGTTTTTCCTCTCTCATTTATTGTTAATGATGCAGACAAAACAACAGAATCTCTTTTCACTAAGATCCTTAATGTGAAGCCATGTCACATCATGTTGCGTGATGGGATAAGGGCACCATATTGTAAGAAATCCTCTCCAGTAACCTCAATGGGTGCCTGATTAGGGTTAGTCTTAATTGGCTATAAAATAGAAAAGGTGGAGAAGAAGAAATGGAGAAAGAAGATGGCCCTTGATTTGATTAATCAAATGCAGAATCTGCTAACTAACAAGCTGATGTGCCAAAATCTAACCCCCCAAAACATTCAACTCTAGCTTTGAATTTAATTCTTTTACATTTCTGAAAGTCATTTGATTATAAAACGTCAAATGTACTTTCATTGTACTTGTACTTTCATTATATGGATTCATGAGTCATTTATTGTTTTTTTTATGTTTTGTTTTTTATTTGCATAGGATCATTATATATTTAACATTTACTTAATGGTATTAGAAATTAACTAAAACGTAATTTAGTCAATTTCCTCTAAACAAATCAAAGCATGATACCAACTTCACATTCTCTATAAATATTATAAAGGACAATTATCAGCTGTTGATTATATCAACAAATACAAATCCAGAAATGTATGAACAACATAAATAGGTTTTGGTACAAAATGAAGTACTTCAAACTTAAATTAATCAATTATACACACATAAATAAATTCTACTGGACCTATTGAAGCTCAAAGTGCTCATTTTACCATTTGTGTTTTATATATATATAAAGTTTTCGGCTTGTGTATTGAAAAGTGAAAACACACACTTGTCCTTTACGTGAACTTATAAAGATGCATAACAAAATAAATACAATAGGTATAGTGGCAGAATATCACGTGACTCTCAAAGCTCTGCGATGAGTGACAGTTTTCTGGACCAATCATAACTAACCAGCTCGGACCCTACGACCTGACGTAAGCTTGACGTAGTGCCGCTACCAAATAAAACCACCGCGCATCTTCATTCAGTGCTTTACACAGTATGGCCGGCGATATTAGCTAGCACTCGCTAACGGTATTCTCTGCAAAAGGGAAGACGGTAACTAAAGAAAATCAACCCCTGGATTGCTTAAGAACTGAACATAAATAAATCAGAACTAATCGAAGAAGGGTTAATTAAGCTGTAAACGTTAAACACCGACGTTATAATAATTTGTGTTGGGTGTCTGTTGTCTCATGATGGAGGATAATGGTGCACATTTCTTCGAGGGGACCGAGAAGCTGTTGGAGGTGTGGTTCTCTCGACAGGATGAAACCAAAGGAACCGGAGACCTCCGAACTATCCCAAGGTTTGAGTCCTTTCAGTCCTCTCAGGTGTAGTGTCAGCTCACATGCTTGGCTTCGTTGCCGCGCAGTTCTGGGATATGTAGCCTGTTAAACTACACGAATTTTTTGTTGTTCTGGGGGCATAATCATTATTAGTTGGACCTTGGTTAGCTAGCTAGGCAGCGAATCTGTTTCTGGCCTTGGAGCCAGAATCTTAGCAAGCACGGTCAGTGGAAAATGGCCACCTCCCCCTTTAACTGTGGCTCGTTGGAGCTGAGTCATTCATTCTTCTGCCAGGTGGTTTGCGAATTTCACCATTTTTGAATAGTCGTGTAATTATTTATTTGTCTGGGTTAGTGATAGACCAGTTAAATAATGTTAAAGCTATCTTGACATCAAGTGCGCGACTAGTTTTTAGCAACTAATTCGGACTACGTCCATGCTGAATATATATATATATATATATATATATATATATATATATATATATTCAGCCGTGTCCTTCAGATACAACCCGCCGAACAACGCAGGAGGTTAATTGTACCACTGGAAAATCATGTTTTTATTAGTGACATCTGTCAGGACCAACAGTTGGCGGCTTCACTCTTTTTATTTGTGAAACCCGGTCATAGCGCACGCGTTTGATCGCCCCCACATCCCTGCGTGGACTTCGTTTAGTTAAATTCATTTCAAGAGGATAAAACGTCTAAAACCATCTCCCTGCCATAGTGAAGCGAGGTTTGTTAAATTGAGTTGCATATTTTTTCGGCCTTCTACAATTTTCCCTGCGTCATTCAGCAGCGAGGAGGAAGGGGTGGTAGTGGAGGGACTGTGACCGCGTCAAACACGTGGTCGCGCGCCGTCACTGCGTATGTTTACGGCTGCAGCGACTCTCAGCCAATATAATCAAAGATTTCCCAGTTTGTAGACGATCTCCGGGTATGTTTTTAATGGGCGATGTAGAGTTCTGGATCCCAGGGAAAAATCCCTGCGTCAGCTGCGGGTCTGAACGCTTCTCGCCGAGCTATCCTCCTCTCTCACATCACATATCAGCCGTGGTATGCGACTGCCATGAGTCACGTTTCCAGCCATGCGGACGCTCTCCTCCCAGTTCGTTTGATTGGTTGGAGGTTACTACTCTGATCTGCTACGAGGCACTTGGCTGCACTTAAAGAAAGAAGGCCCTGACGTGGTTACACAAATCCGTATGAGCCATGTGTTTTTAAAAGGCTTTTGACCCTTGCCCAGGTTCAGGACCACATTGTTAATGTCTTACATGTGACCATGGGGGTCTCGGACTACTTGATCATAAGTTGAGTGGGTAGTATTTACAACATTCACTCTAATAGATGCCTTTTAAGAAAAGCTTATAACATAAGAATGGACTAACGGGAGGTTAGCAAGAGCAAATGTTTATTTGCATTTTTTTCTTTTGAGCAATAGGAAGAATATTTTTTTTTTTTTTTTTTTTACCAATGAGTAGAGATAATCGTTAATATAGTAACAATAGAGAAATTATCCAAAATTGAAACAGTCATGGGACAACAATCTTTCTTTTGATATTACAAACCTAAACCAAGTGGTAGACGTGGCTCGGGCAGTTTTATTTCCACAGTGCTTGAATACAATTCACTATAGTCATTACAATATCTGCTGTGATAGCCGTGATAAGTTTATTACTAACTGATAGATATACATTTCTGGTATTTGTTATGACATGATTGACACAATTAATGGCCACTTTTGTAACTTGTCATTGACCTGATCATTAAAGGCTGTTCAAGACTTTAAGAACGTGGTCAGTCGAGTGAATGAGGACTGGCATTAATTTACAGCCAGAGGGCAGATTAGCGGCTTAGAGAGATGCAGTCAGTGGATCAGGCTTCCTGGACATCAGCCAGTGTCCATATAAGTCCACAAGGGCATCTGATTCACAATTGTGGAGCTTGCTCAGATTACCCCAGCTGCCCTTCCTCAGGCCATGGTGGTAGCATGTGGTCTGCCTTAAGTTAGCTGTCACAACTAAAATGCTTTAAAATGTGGCTGTCTGTGTTGTCCAGCTCTACCCTGCCAGTTGGGACATACTTTTACGTTTTTATCTGTTCTTAAATGTAGGAAACTGGGAGATAGTGTGCCTTCTGGGCAAACAGTGTCTTCTGAGAATGAATGAACAGTTGTGGTCATTTCAGGCTGTCTAATCTGGTCGATTATTTGAGGAAGTTCGGTCCTGCTGAGCTGCCAGAAATAACCTCTGGTGTGCATTTCACACTGAAATGGGAGCTGACCCAGGTCTCTGGTAACTCTGGGGTGAAGCCGGAAGGCCGGCATGTTGCAACAGCCCTGATATCATTCTGAATGAAATGGCGTGCTGTATGTAAGCAGCACTTTCTTACTGGAGGAGTTTGTTTGTATAAATGGTGGCTATATGAGCTGCCTTTTTTTAACCCTTAAAGTGCCAAACCATTTTCTGCTATTCAGTTTTTTTTTCTTCTTCTTTTCATGTAAAACTTGGTATGGAAGCCACCGTGCATCAGAAACGTCGTCTTGGCTTTTTCCAGCCATAGAGGAGCATTATTTTTGTTCAGACACACAGAACTTTCTGGTCACTTCCAAGGATAAGGTATCCATCACAATTTACTCCACAGAGCTACACACTACCGTTCCAGAGACACTGATGACATAAGTGATGGGGCTCCAGGGTATCTGTGATCTAGCAGGAAAGTTGAGGACTTCTGACTCCTGCTCCTCCACTGGAGCAGGTCCGATAGAAATCTTAGCAACGCAATATGGCTAGGATCTAATTCAGCTCGTTTTTAGCTATTATGTACCAGAAATCAAATCAGACTTTATTTAAAAAATGCTGTTCATGCCGATGGCCACACAAAGTGCAATAAAACCAACAAATAAAAATAAGACCTACGAGTAGAAATAATAAAAATACACATAAAGGACTTCATAAAATGTGGTTAAGAAATAATAAAATGAAAAAAAATTGTATATAATATGATCAAATAAATTTCAGCTTCAGTTGAGCTAAAAAGTTCTTGAGCCTCTTTTTAAAACAGTCTCTGCAGCCCTGAGGGTCTCTGGCAGGCTGGTCCACAGACCAGGACCAAGAGGACCATAATAGTGAAAAGAGGCTGCACCGTATGTTTAGGTCCTGTCGGTCCACAAGGGTTCATTTAAAAACAAGTCAGATAAATTAGAAGGCCCAAGACCACTGAGACATTTATAAACTACTAAAAGAAGCTCGGTAGGGCTGCTCGATTATGGGCAAAATGATAATCACGATTATTTTGATTGAAATTGAGATCTTGATTTAACCCGATTAAAGAAAGAGGGTGGGGGGGGTTGTCAGTGTGACATTTGAAGACTCCAGTTTAGTTTCTTTCCACCAGGTCCCGTAGCTGCTATTTGTCTCAGACCAGCAGCTATGTTCTGCCCGGTGTGATCTGGAAAAAATGAGTCTGGAGACGTTTTGTTTCAATGTTGAAATCCGTGTCAATAAAATCGATGAGCCAGCAGCCTTTAGCTTCCTGTTACCAGTTTGAAGCTGAGTGCATAAAGTTTCTACCTCCTCCAGCTGCTGGTAAACAGCCTTTTCTTCTAGTGACGACATTCTGCTGTGGTAGCTAGCGACGGTTGTTTGGGCTTTGTCCAATTTATCGTTAAATTGTTGGAAAGACTTCTTTAGCTCGGAGAGCAGGACTGGTCTGTGGTTCTAGGAGTGCTATAATGTCATTAGGGCTGCCACAAACGATTATTTTGATAATCAACTAGTCACCAATTATTTTGGCAGTTAGCTGACTAATCGCTTAATCTGTAAATTGTAGCTTAAAGCACCTGCATGCAGCTGCTCTCATATTAGCTTCCAGCTGGAAGTGTTGACTGTTACGTGCTATCAATAATGGACAATAAAGATGAAAGCTCACTTTTAATTTTAAAAGTTGTTCTGGTAGGTAGGTAGTTATCTTGGTATTCTGGGTTGAACTGCTTGATCATCTGTTTGGTTGCCAACCATGGACAGGGGTCTTACGTCCGTCACCAACATGTTTAGATTGCCCCATTTAGGATGTCTGCTTGCTGACACGTACATGTTAGCCTGGTAACAGTCATCCACTGCA
This sequence comes from Melanotaenia parkinsoni, assembly GCA_036919975.1. Taxonomy (NCBI): domain Eukaryota; kingdom Metazoa; phylum Chordata; class Actinopteri; order Atheriniformes; family Melanotaeniidae; genus Melanotaenia; species Melanotaenia parkinsoni. The sequence goes on from JBAFTA010000025.1 coordinate 2,775,620, forward strand.
GAGGTATGCTTTTTTTTTTTTTAAACACTAGCCTAGCGTTATAAAACAAAACTTTAGCATTATCACATTTCCCTATTGAAACATGAAACTGTTATAACATTACAGCAAATAGTAATAGTAACTAATAGTAATGAAATCGCCATCACTACCGTTGACATTACAGCTATCAATACAAGTTAGTAGCTCACTGTTGACGTTAATGTTAGCTAACAAGCCAATTAGCATACGGAGACAACTGTCCCTCTTCATAAAAACTGGTTTGGCTACAGCGTGCTTCCTTTTAAGATGCTCGTGCATCGCCGTCGTACTGCCATGGAAGGCAAGTTCTACCTTGCACATTTTGCATTGCACATTCTTCTCTTAAAATTTCTTTTTATAAAATGCTCCCAAACTCAAGTTCAGTTGCCAGCTCGCCATCATTCTGTTGTTTGGGCAGAACTTTTCTGCAGACGTCACACCAGTTGTCACTACTGCACATGTGCGTCAAGGATGTCATGTTTGCTGACATGGGTGCAGCCTGGGACTTTTCACCTGGTTTAGTGGTTTTAAGTTGTTTGTGTTAATGCATTTTAAAGAAAAATGTGCGTCAGTTCTACAGATTACTCTTTGTGTTACCGTGTGAAGTTTTGACAACAATAGTTTTTTCGCATTGGTGTCAGTTTTGTTCTGTCAGAAGACTTTTTTGAGTACGAGTACATGGACATTGTATTGGATCGATACCTGACACCTGTATCGGTGCATCCCTACCAAATATGTAATTATAACCCTTTAAATGTCAATTAGATGTCACTGTTTTATGAAGAAAAGAAAACTCAAAACATGAGTTATTTTCTATGAAATACATGTTTGAGAGCTGGGAGTTTTGTTTGTTTTGTTTTTTTTTTGCTGTCTTAAATGTGCAAATAAGTAAAGTGAGTAAAACCAATGATTTTGATGTTTGAATAAATCCCAATTCCTTTAACATGTATCATGGAAAATAACTACTTTTGGGTTTTTTTTCTTTTGTTTAGTTTTTTCCCATTAAAAAGGTGACATGTAAATAAACGGGCATTTAAAAATTGTTTGAATAATTACATGTTGGGTAGTCTTGATTAGGACTAAACAGGATTGAGTAAACCAAAAAAAAGTGGAAAACAATGATCTGCAATGTTTTAATAGCAGATTTTGGGAGAGGACATCATTGTACAGAAGCAGAAGGGAAAATGAGCTGTAAGAACGTCTGTAGTGTCCTACAAGGCTGAACTCCCTCCCACCTGCTTCCTGCCCTCTGCTGCCACTCAGGACGGCTGCGGTGGTCCGGTTAGTTGCCGAGGCTCCTGTCTGTCTCTCGGTTGTGGGAGTGGGAGGGTTAACATGCACCGTGTGCTGCTGGTGGGTTCCTCATTGAGCCGTGTGCATCTCGCGAGCCTTCTGTGGCAGTCCAGTCGGAGCTGTGAATAGGCCCAGGCCGTTCTTCCAAGGCTGCAATGAAAATATGACGCAGCTGCTTTTCACTGCGACGGTCTTTGAGGAGGCGGGAGGGGCGGCTGGTGGGCGCGCTCAGCAGCTCGCAGGCCTTGCTTCAGATTTTAAACGGCACAGATTCATGACACCAGACTCCACAAAACATCCTGAATGTCTCCTCCTTTTCTTTCAGGTTTGAGTGGGACAAACTTCTGGAGAATGTGCATTGTTTGATAATAAGTGTGACAAAGACTGACAAGCAGGAAGCTTATATACTCAGGTAAGTTCTCCCCACCTCGGTCACCTGTAAGCTGCTTGTCGCCGATGGCAACAGTCCTCACCTTTCAGCTGATGGGTCTCAGATGTTTGTGTACATGATGCTCCTTCCAGTCCGCCGTATGAACCATAACAGGGACTGACGGCCTGAAAACAGCAGCACATCAGTAGATTTGTCACATCAAATAAATTCATCACATCAGCTGTTTGTGGAAAATAAAGGAATAACCTCCAGTTTATTTACACCAGGAATGTCTGTCAGGTGTAGTTCAGGTTCCACATCCACTTCAGTCTGGTCTCCAGTGGGCTGAACCAGTAAAATACCAGCATAGCATATAAATAATGAAAATGTCACTTTGTTCCCTTTCTTTTAGTAGAAAGACATACAAGTACCTCCATCAAGATGTTAATATTTAATGAAATATTTTAGAAAACATGAACAACATGAAATTTCTGGAGCAATTTAGGTAAAGTTCCAATAAAGTTTTGCCTCTGTTACAGTTATCTTTGTGTTTTTATTGCGTGTATTTTATAGATATTGTATATTGATACATTTGTCAAATTTATTTCTTTAAATTTGAAAATTTATTTCCGTTAATCATCTTAATTTATAAAACTTTTTTTTAAAATAAATTTTATACATCCTCAAACTTCATATAAAAATATATTTTTGTTTTCAATCAAATTTTATTTTACATATTTATACACTTCCAGATAACTGGATCTAAAATAAACATTTAATCGCAGGTATCTGGACCTGAAAAACAGAGATGGGTGGATAGATATGTAATTTATTTAATTCTTTATCATAGCAAGTAATACAGGAAGATTATGTACCAATTATGATATGGATGCAGTATGGAATAACAGATCTAGCAGTTATTTTAAATGTACATGCATGTACATTTCCACACACGTGTAGTAATCCTAATCATCTGAACGGACTCACCTCATCATACAAAGTGAAGTCAGAAAGGTGGAAACGCTCTCCTCCTGCCCTGGAAATGTTTCACATTAATAAACAAACATGAGACTTCACCTGGAAACAGATGAGTTACTCTTAAACTATTAGTTACTTTTATTAAAATATTGACCTTACTATCTTGTTATTTTCACATTTACCGGACCCTCTGTTGGACTGCAAATAGACTTAAATTTGAACATTTTTTCTCCTTCTGTTGGCAGTGAGAGTAGCATGTTTGTCTCCAAGAGACGTTTCATTTTGAAAACATGTGGAACCACCCTCTTACTGCAAGCACTGGTGCCTCTGCTGGAACTCGCCCGGGAGTACTCCGGCTTCGATACCATCGAGGTTAGAGCCGCTCAGGAGCTGTGCATTTATGCCTGAGTGTTCCGGTTTGAAGTGAAGTCGTGAACATTATTTCCTGTTTACCTGCAGAATTTCTTCTACTCCCGCAAGAACTTCATGAAGCCGACCCATCAAGAGTTCCCTCATCGAAACTTCCAGGAAGAAGTGGATTTTCTCAGCCAGATATTCCCAAGTATGGACAAAAAAAAACCTGTCACAGTAAACAAAAACTGGGTGAAATACAGGTTGAGCCATTTCCAAATAGTTTGGATTTGGTCCTAACCTGATTTAGTAGTTCTTATTTTGTCCTTCATTCAGACGTTGTTCCATGTTTCCACCACAGCTCAGGGAATAATGATCTCTGCAGCTTATCCTTTTTACAAAAACAAACATTTTCTCCCAGTCAGTGAATTATTTTAGACTTTTATGTAGCAGGATCATGAAATATTTATTGGTGAACGTCTGTTCTGAACCGGCCGGTGGAATGAAGCGTCTGAGCTAAGAGTCTGGATAAATGACTCAGCTTTGTTCAGTTGGATTAAAAACGTCAGCAAATCTTTCAGACCGCAGAGTTTTGTCCTCCAGCAGGAGTAGATCACCTGTAGGGATGTCACTATTATAGATGTTCCTGACCATTATTATCAGAAATAATCAGGATTATTCTGCATTAAGTTTTTCACTGTACCATCACTAAATGTGTGAAACCACATGAACACTTCTTCTACGTCTTCAAGTTTTATTTCTTTATTTCAATATAAAATAATTCCATCTAAATCTCCTCTGCTGTGTGCAGAATAAATAAATCACGTTTTAACTCTGGATTTCTCTCAGAGAAAACCAGTGAAAAGGCTCCAGGACCTCTACCTGGACTTGGGAGGCAAGAAGCTACATCATAAAAATGCTTTTGAACATTTCTTTAGAAAGCAGGAAAACTTCCAGCTGCTGTTTGACACATAAATATTACTGGAACAGTGGAAATAAACAAACTAGACCACACATCTAGAATTAAATACACTTTCTTCTACAGAAACCCCTGAAATGATCTGTCTGGTTTCTCTCATGTCAGAGTGGGTTTATTCCACAGTAACTGTAATTTTTTTTTGTTTTTGTTTTTTTTCCTACTCTCCTTCAGATGGTGCAGCCTACTGCATGGGACGTTTGAACTCTGACTGCTGGTGAGCTTCACACCGTCCTCAGTCTTTCTAGACATGCTGGGTGTTTTCATGTTGAGCAGATGGTTTCAGAGTCTGCTGCAGGGTTGGTTTCAGGTGTTCCTCACCTTTCTGCTCTATGCTATTCTACTATTCTATTCTACGGTCATTTAGCAGACACTTTTATCCAAAGCGACTTACATTTGAGAGTAAGAACAACACAAGCATGAATTCAAACAAGATGGACGTCATCATTAAGTGGCAGTCAGACTGCTGTCAGTCCACTTGGACCGGGTGCTGTCGTGTAGCACTAGAGGCAGTACTTACCGTTTTTTTTTTGTTTGTTTTGTTTTTTTTTTTGTAGTTTTTGTAAGTCATTTTGTTTAAATACAACATCACATGCTCTCTGGGCAGGTACCTGTTTACCCTGGATCTACCGGACTACTGGGAGAACAAGCATGCAGATCAGACACTGGAAGTTCTGATGAGCGACCTTGATCCAGCTATTATGGACCAGTTCTACATGAAAGATGGTGTTTCTGCAAGTGAGGTCACTCGTGTAAGTTTCATCAGGTGCTGGTGGAGGATCTGGTCCTGGTTCAGATCTCAGGCTCCAGGCTGTAAAATCTCATAATGTCCTCTCTGCTTCCTCGTTCAGATGAGTGGAATTCGTGACCTGATACCAGGTTCTGTGATCGACGCCACAATGTTCAACCCTTGTGGATACTCAATGAATGGAATGAAGACTGACGTGAGTGGTGATGTGGTTGTTTTCCTCCTATCAGCTGCTGCAAGCATCTCAGTAATGTGGTTGTTTGTTGCCTGCAGGGAACCTACTGGACCATCCACATCACGCCAGAGCCTGAGTTCTCCTACGTCAGCTTCGAGACCAACCTGTCCCAGACGTCGTACGACGACCTGGTCAGGAAGGTGGTGGACGTGTTCAAGCCAGGAAAATTTGTGACCACCCTTTTTGTCAACCAGGTGCGTGATTCCAAATAAACGGATGTTTTTAACATGTTTATTAGAGCTGGACTAACGCGTTAATACATTAGTCTGTGCCGACAATTACGGGGTAATTTTTATCTTAAGTCCCGAAATATACACGTTATCACCTTGTTACTGACCAGAAGTCACTGATCTCCTGCTGCTTTTATGTCCATAACCAGAACGACTCCATTGCTGACTTGTAGCTTAAACTAGACTCTGAAATGGATCATAGTTGATGATAGGGTTAAATAAGGGATAGTCTATCAGGGTAGTGGACACAGTCTTCTCACGCTGAAATCCCATTGGCTCAGAGCATAGTGAGATGCCATCATTTCTGAGGGGGTCCTCCTCTCAGTGTGGACAAGAAACCCCGCCCCAAAGCAGATGATTGACAGCTTGGACACAAGGAAATAAATAGATAAAAATGAACAAAAAAAAAAAAAAGACTGAAATTTTGTGTAAATATTCATTCTCTGTACCGCTTAGTCCCTCACAGGTCACGGGTAAGCTGGAGCCTATCCCAGCCTTTTAGCAGGTGAGAGGCAGGTACACCTGGACAGGAAACCAGTCCAACACAGGACCAACATAGAGACAAACAAGCATTCACACACACACACATTCCTAGCGAGAATGTGTCTTTGGACGGTTGGAGGAAGCCGGAGAGAACCCATGCATACATGTGGAGAACATGCAAACTTCACACAGAAAGGCCACGCCCCCTAAGTTCTCTTGAACCAAGATGTTTCTAGTAACGTCTGTCTTAAGACTTCAACAAGTTGGGGTGGCTTTTTATTTCCAGTTAAGTAAAATATATCTTCATGCTAGTGGGCTGATAACCGAACCATATCATGTTCCATGTTATTGTTGTGCTCGAGTCGGTAGTTCCCAGAACTTCCACGTTAACAGGCCTGAGCCTAGAGGATATTGTCCAAGTAGTAACACATTTATTTATTCTTCTGTGGAACTCAGTTTTTTGTGTCTGTCCCCCCCACCTCCCTCTCGTAGAGCTCCAAATGTCGCAGCGTCTTCTCCTCTACCCAGAAACTGGAGGGCTACAAGCGTCTGGACCGCCAGTTGGCCCAGTTCAACGACTACAACTTTGTCTTCACAAGCTATACAAAGAACCGCCAGCAGAACCAGCAGAGCTGAGGGTTGAGGATGAAGAAGAGGCGCAAGAAGAAAGGCGGCCCCACTGGGCCCCCCTGCAGTCTGCCTCCCCCTCTTGTAGAAAGCTTGTCGTCTTCCTCCTCCCCAGCTCCAAGTTTAACCTCCAGTTTGAGTTGTTTGCGTTGTTGTACCTGTGACTTAGATCTCTTGCATGAAAGCTCTTCTCTCTGTCTTGATTTTCTAGCTCACTCTTGCTGTGACTTTGAGGTGCATGTAGAAGAATTAAGGATGTCCACCTGTGTCAGTTACAACGGTCCCTTCCTGCAGGTGTCCCCCCTCATCCCCCACAGACAAGGCTTCCGCCCACACTAGGCCGGTACCCTGACATGCTCAGATCAGGCTGTCTTTTCCACACACATTATTCCAGCTACTGAATCACTTTACAACCTGTTTTACTGGCGGTACAGAAAGACCAGCCTCTTGGTGTCTTGTCTGAATGTAGCTCACTTCCATATCGACTTTTTATGATCCGCTGCATGTTTGCTTAGCTGGGCTCTTCCAGACGTCCCAGCTCACATTAAGGTTGCACACTCATCCGACCTGGCGGCGTCGTGGCGGCTCGTCCTACGAATGTTCGCCTGCTGAATGTACGCCTCCAGGAGAGCCTTCCTCCCTGTTCACGCTGCTCATAATGCCCTTTGCTGACCAAACACAGTTCCCCTTACAGCAGAACCCCCCCAGGCTGAGAGCCAGCCATTCCCGTTGAATGGGAAACCATGAATTAGACACTTTTTTCTCAGCTGCCCAGCAAAGCACTTTTCTTTTTCTCACATAATATCCATCCTCTCTCTGTCTCTTTCCGCCCCCCCCAACACCACCCCCCACCCAATAGAAAAATCTGTAAATGGACAATAGAGGCCAGTCTGAGTATGCCAGGGCGATCCCGGATCATTCCACATGTAACTGCTGCCTAAACTGCCGTTTTATTAAATTTACTGTGCCCGCACTCCCCCAGCATTTTTTGGGGGGCCTTTGTCTGCATGGGGGGGGGGGTGGGTCCTGTATCACTGGTGGTGCATGTGACTTCTAGTACTGTGTTGCTTGACAGTTTAGCGTAGCACTGTCTCTTCCTCCTTTCTGTCTACATCATCTTCCTCTGGTCTGACCAGCTGAAAACACACTTGGAGCTGCTGCATCCTGATACGATGGAGAAACGGGGTCTTCATTTATCATTAACGTCACTTCTAGCTCATTTCATGCTCCTCCTGTTTAAGTTTTTGGAGGATGTGATGGAGTCCAAACACACTCAGCTGTCACTGTTAAAAGCGTACATTTTAACCTTGTTGGTGTGGATCATTACCATTTTTATTTTTCTACAGTAAACTGAAAATGCACTGTTGCTGTTGAATGGTGAAAAGATTTTACAAAAATATTTTGTATTTCTGCTGTGGACCAATCTTTCTTTCTTTTTTTCTCCTTCTTCACGTTGTGTACAGATGTTTTTGTAAAGCCAGCGTTCCACACGAGTTTGTTCTGAGGTTAAAGAAATGGCTTTTTTTTTTCCAAAGTAAACTGAATCACATTGTTTGACTTTCCTCCTCTGAGCGTCTGGGTGGGGGTGGAGGCTCCGGGTCTTAAGGGGTGCAGTTACAGGATCTGTCAGGATGTACTGAAGGACACACTTTGCTGTTCTAATTCTTTCTTTTGCTGTTCTTTGGATGGTCAAGATGTGCTGAATCTGTGCTATGAGCTTGATGCTTCAATAAAATCTCTAAAATCTGAGAATCTGTTTCAAACTTTCAATCCAGCTTTATTTGTCCACAGACCAATTTATAACTGTTCAAAAACCATTTAATAAATTTATTGACCGAGCTAGGAAACAAACGGATTGGATCAAATTTTCTTAATTCCATCTTCCAATCGCAACTGCACGAAGAGGAAAATCTCTATCAGAACCAAGAGGGATAGCCATCTTCCTGGACCATTTGGGGGTGGAGAGGAGAGGAAAGGGGTGAACCAGTAGCATAACTAATCCAGGGATACCTGCTGAGAAAGACAAATGAATGACATCAGATATTTCTACATGGCGAGTAAAGAGACCAGAGAGGAGCTCTGTGCATCATAGGAAGTCTCCCAGCAGCCTCGGTCTATAGCAGCAGGACTAAAGGATGGATCAGGGTCACCAAGCCAGAGCATCCATCCATACGTTATCTGCCGCTTATCTGGAGTTGGGTCGTGGGGGCAGCTGCCTTAGCAGGAAAAGCCAGACTTCCCTCTCCTCAGTGTGCTGGAAAAAATCTTCGTGGGGAGAATAAAAAATGATGCCGAGTCAAACTGTCTTTTACAAATGTATTATAGGAAAGAGAAATATATAAAAAAAATCATGCAGTCAAGCATGCAGAGAGATCTGCACAAAAGTGTACAAGCAATAGGGATAACCGCACCCTGGAGAGGATTGTGAAACAAAATCTATTAAAAAATGTGGGGGAGATTCACAAAGAGTGGACTGCAGCTGGAGTCAGTGCTTCAGGAACCACCAGCACAGACGTATGAAGACGTGGGTTTCATCTGTCGCATTCCTGGTGTCCTGGCGTCAGAAGCATCTCGCCTGGGCTAAAGACAAAAAGGACTGGACTGCTGCTGAGTGGTTCACAGTTATGTTTTCTGATGAAAGGAAATGTTTATGTTCTTTGGAAATCAAAGTTCCAGAGTCTGGAGGAAGAGAGGAGAGGCACAGAATCCATGTTGCTTGAGGTGGAGTGTAAAGTTTCCAGTCAGTGATGGTTTGGGTTCTAGGTAATCTGCTGGTGGTGGTCCACTGTGTTTTCTTAGGTCCACGGTCAACGCAGCGTCTACCAGGAAGTTTTAGAGCACTTCATGCTTCCTGCCGCTGACCAATTTAAGGAGATGTAGATTTAATTTTCTAACAGGACTTGGCACCTGCACACAGTGCCAAAGCTACCAGGACCTGGTTTAAGGACCATGGTATCCCTGTTCTTAACTAGCCAGCAAACTGGCCTGATCTGAACCCTGTAGAAAATCTCTGGGGTATTATGAAGAGGAAGACGTGATACGCCAGACCCCCTGAGCAGTGCCACAGACTGATGCTGCAGTAATTCAGGCAAAAGGAGCCACAACCAGGTATTGAGTGCTGTACATGCTCATACTTCTTATGTTCATACTTCTCAGTTGGCCAACATTTCTAGAAATCCTTTTTGTGAAATAGTCTTAAGAAATATTAAAATTTTCTGGGATATTAAATTTGGGTTTTTCATTAGTTGTCAGTTATAATCATCAAAATGAAAAGAAATAAACATTTGAAATATGTCAGTCTGTGAGGAATGAAAATCTACATTATACAAATTTCACTTTTTGAATGGAATTACTCAAATAAATCAACTTTTTCATATTTTTATTTTATGACGAGCACCTCTATGTGAACCTCTATCTGTGTTGGGTACTGATATCTCCTAGAGAGTTTTCTGTTGTAGTAGATGTTATTCCTCTTGGCATCAAAAAGTTGCTGACAGGCTTCTCTTTCTCTGTTCCTGTTGTCACTAGTATAGATCCTACTCAAACATCTGCAAGCAAGATTTGCTTTTCTGCCGAACATTCAAACAACAAAAATGTTAGAAAGCTTTTTCAACAACTTTCTGTCTCTGCACCTCATATTCTGTCCTATTGGAATAGATTAGTTAGAGACATATTGTGGAAAAATATTTGGTCCTTACCTTATAGCAGTGGTTCTCAAACTGGGGGGGGGGGGCATTGCAGCATGAAAGGAGGAACGCATGGGACTGGAAAAATGTAGCAGACTGCTATTTTGACAACTTGGGCTCCTGGAAACATTCTGGTCCACACTCCACACAGTAGTGCACCAATTCGTCTTTACCAAAACAATATAAAGAAGAAGAAGAACTGCAGCTCTTGGGCCTCATTTATCAAACTGTGTAGTGATGGGATGTTCAGCTCTTTTCAGAGAGCCGGGCTCGGCTCCCAAAGAAGAGTCGGCTCTTTTGGTTCCCGAATGGCTATTAATTTAGCATCTTTTTAACGCCCATAATTTACCATAACTTCTCAAAAATTAATGAATTGTGCTTTGAAAACCCTTTTGTGTTTGTGTTTTGTGTTCAGCATTTATACAAGAAGCCTTATATTTGCCTTCTTTTGTGCATTTATTCAGACACAAATCCACTTTATTTTGTTTAATATTTCAACAAAAATCTTATATTACAAAAATGAACAAAAAACAACAAACAAATCATAAAAAACAGAACAAGAACCAAACTCAAGAAAACAGCATTAATGTCCTCAGTGCAGGTTGGCATTCAGAAAAATAAAATGCCTCATCTTGGATGGCTGATCCGGTTTCCCACTGTCTGCTGTCTCACTCAAAGTGTAGCACCGCGTATTTCCGAATGTAGGTTCTGGATGTATCTGGATCAGCCTTGAGGTCCGTCATCAAATGAAACTTGGGTGAACTCAGGATTTTCTTTCTTTTTTGTACAGTAAACCGCAAGATTTCTGTCAATTCGTGCATAATCTTATGACTCTTCATCCATCATGTCATGGACTGCTTATAAAATGTCAAAAGTCCCTCCAATATCATAACCAATCAAATTTCTCAGAGCGCGATGCGCGACACTACCGCCGTCGTTGCTGTTTGTCACATCCCGTGTGTTCAGTTTCACGAGGGTGGCGATGAGTTTCACCTGTTGCTGTCGTTGGTCACCTCCCATGTGGACTCTTACATCAGAATGCTGTTCATAGACTTCAGTTCAGCATTCAACACAATCATCCCCAGCAGCTCATTGTGAAACTGGACCAGCTGGGAATTAACATCTCACTTTGCAACTGGCTGCTGGACTTCCTGACCTGAGGATGAGGATGAGACAGACTACAGGAGCGAGGTGAACTGCCTGGCCTTGTAGTGTAAACACAACAATCTCTCTCTGAATGTGAAGACGAAGGAGATTGTTGTGGACTTCAGGAGAACCTCAGCATGCACCTCTGACCATCAATGGTGCCAGTGTTGTGCCTGAATGAGTTCACTGATTGATCGTTCATGAACTTGTGCATATTTTGGGTGAACGTGAACTGAACGTACTGTATTTCTACCTGATGAACGTTATTGTGAGCGCGCTCATTCTGCCATTTGTGGATGCCGTTCTCTCACAGTTGAACTTTGTTCAAGAGAGTGCCAGATTTCCATGGAGCCTTCCAGGCAAAATCCCGGCTAAAACACATTGTAAACAGGCTTTAATATATAGGTGAAAAACACTACATCTGGCAACACCAGCCACCACGGAGCCGCATTGTGCATGCAACATCAAATTGTGAAACATGAAGGCAAAATCCGGTGAAGCCAGCAGCACCACCTCTGCCTCAATGATTACTACAGCACCTTTGTATGATCACTTAAAATAATTCTTTTGAAAAGGTCAGTGATGATCCAGGAGGGAGAAATCTGGCCTTTTTCTGTAAACTTTCCCCATCAGGAAGCTGTCAAGAAGCAACTTCGGACATCAACAGCGTCAACAGCAAACCTGAAAGAGCAGATTGAAATAAAGCCCCCAGTGAGCCTTCCAAGGTACGTAAACTAAATGTCTCTAAAAACAATCTAAAGACTTGGCAACAACGGCTAAAGCAGATCCTCTACCAGCCAAAGCTAAATAATGTCGTCCAGTAGCAGCAGCTCCATAGTCTTCATCTCCAGTAGCAGATGGAAAACCTTTGCAAGTATATTGTTGGAGACCTGCAGCCTTTGTGGAAAGAGGAACCCTCAGCTTTCAGAAACTTGACAAATGCAGACATATGGTTTGTATGTCTTTCTCTGTTTTCTGTTGTACAAATTCATTCAGGCTGAAAGTTGCACTTTTATGACCCAAGTTCTAAAACTTTGGACACAGTCAGGAAAAAAAATACATTTACAAAAAATTGACAAGTGACTTAATAAATAGATAATAAAGTTGAAATGTTTTGCACTTTGAGGTACATCCTTTGTTTTCTACCTCAGCCTGGTTCCTCCCTCAGATAGTTTAATAGTTCCTCATTAAAAAAGACCATTCAAGCAAGTTTTTCCTCATGTTTTTATACTGGAGAAGTGAAAGCTGCAGCTGGCTACGAGCATGGATTGAATGGGTGGCAACAATAGGAAAATGATGTATTCTGAGGGTAATAGTTTACAGCAACATATTGGGAAAAAAGAACTATGAACTAGTTCATTTTTAGAACTGTGAATTTTTAATTATGAACTGAACTAGTTCATTTTAAAATGTGTGAACTGAACTTTGATCTAGTTCATGAAGAAATTAAACTTTACCAACATTGAATGGTGCTACAGTGGAGAGCGTGAGTTCCTGGGTGTGCACGTCACAGAGGACCTCTCCTGGACCATCAACACCACATCGCTGGCCAAGAAAGCCAACCAGCGCCTCTACTTTCTCCACAAACTGAGGAAAGCTAGAGCCCCGTTCGCCTCATGTTCACCTTCTACAGAAGCATCATCAAGAGCCTCTGTAGAGAACAGATGGTGCTCACATACTTGTTAAGTTCGCCATTCCCCCAGTCTATATCTTGTCCATCTTCCTGTTTGTCTGCAGTCCTGAGAAAAGAAGGTAAAAGAATGATCTGGAAAAGTTTAAAAAATGACAGCAAGCACAAAAAAGGAAGGAACAAATTACATTAAAATTTTTATAAACGGTCTCGTTCATTCGTTAATTCTTGAACAGATAATCTTGTTCATGCAACAAGAAATGGAAGCAAAATGTTGTTCATGTGTAACCCGGGAAGACGGTCAAATAATAAGTTATATGTAAGTCATGTTTTATGTGAAGCAGCAATGAACCAAATATTCTCCAGTTTCTCCCAGTGGAAATGCAAAACTAGGCAAGGTTGTCTCAGCCTTCCAAGGTGTGATAAGGTGTGCATTGACGAGCAAATTATCCCGTTTACAGGCCGCTGCCCAGTCAGGCAGTATGTGCCAGGAAAGCCAAACCCTACTGGCCTAAAGGTTTTTGTGCTTGCCTCACCAAATGGTCTGGTCCTGGATTTCAAGGTCTATCAGGACAAGATCACACTTAGGGGCCAAAGACTGGGAGTTGGAGCTGCAGAGGTCTTGCAAATGGTTGAGTTATTTCCTACAGGAACTTAAATGTTCTTTGATCGATATTTCTCAACAATCGATCTTATGGACACTTTGCTCTAAAAGGGTCTTCCAGCAACTGGAACCGTTATGAAGAACAAGATTCCAAAGAAATGCCAGCAGATAAGCATCTGAGATAAGAAGGGAGAGGGGCTTCAGTGATGTTGGTCCGGAGGGGGCCTGAGCTGTCAGTGATGAAATGGTTTGATAATAAACCAGTTCTGATGGCCTCCACTGTCAATGGGAAAAATCCAGAAGATATCTGTAGCATATGGTCCAACAAAGAAAGAGGTCACGTTCAGATGAGACAACCATCAGTAAGCAGGGAATATAATGACAACTGTTGGAGAAAACTCTGTGGTTTTCCTTCCACGCATGTTCGTTGATTTGGTCAGTGAGAACAAACAACTTCTCTCAAAGTCAAGATATTTATTCTTACACTTAACTGGAAATGTTACTGAATTCTGGGTTCTGAGACTATCTCACCCTCTCTGGTTACAGAGGAAGGAGTTCTGCTGCCGATAGCCAAACTCAGAACCCCGCTGCTTTCCCTGAACCCAGAAATTAAACCTTGTCTAAACAGTGATTGGACGCTATAACTTACTAATCAACTGTTGTTAATGCCATGCACAAGTTATACATTCAAAGACAAATTTAAAATAATATCTAACAATTCCCTCTCTTGACTTCTAAAGAGGTCAACAAAAGAATCATAACCCTTCTCCTGTGTGGTTATCCAAAATCCATGTACAGGAAATCTGTTGTCTCCCAGAGTTTAAAACCCTCAACAACCAACACAGTGCGTTCCATAACTTACACAAATTTGTTTTGAGAGATTATCATAAGTAAAGTTATTAAGTGATTATTGGTATCAGAAGAAGTCAACACTAAGCTTGTAGGTCAACTGCAAGGATCTGAAAAACAGAAGTTATACACAGATGCTTACATGATGCTCCTTGGGCAGGCAGGGAGCATGTCATTCAGAGGTGATGCATTCTGTGGTTAGACTGACTTTTGAACAACCTTGAAGAAACCAAACGCAGGAACTCAAAAGGAAATGGCTAAATAGGTTAATGTGTCTAACAGGCAGGGTAAAGGTTAACTTCCTCCACAATAAGTAAAATTAACTGTTAACAGGTACACAAAACTATTTTAAGTGAGTATATATCTTTGTGACAGAAAAGTAACATAAGTATTAAGTAAAAGAGTAATTAGTATTAAGCAAAACATGATTAATAAGTATTAAGTAAAAAATTACTAAGTAAAACTACCCCTATGATAAGAATAATTAGTTAATAAGAAAAAACATTTCTATGGCAATAATCTATTAATAAATGAATAAATGAGAGAAAATTCTTCAATAATTGGTCAACTTAACTGAACCTGAATTTTACACCACAGAGTCACACTCACTGTCTTCATTCTGTCAGCAGTAGGAGTCAGAAGGCGGACAGATTCACTAATCAGAAGGGGGAATTGATAAGCAGGAGGAGCAGATTTATCCTTAATATCTGAAGTTATAGCCCTATTAAGCAGAGAGCGGATGCATGGAATGCAGCAACATCCACACAAGACGATGACAGTAGGAGCCACCACCAGAGATGTAAAAATGGAGAGAAAAACACTCTTCCACTTACCAAACCACCATGTCATCATATTATTAAAACGGTTATCCACACCTGAATGTTCTTTAAGATCATTAGAAAGTGGCTGCAGACCAGCAAGAGCACGGCGAACAGAGCCATCAGGGGTGGTGTTATTTGGAATAAAGGTACAACAAGCATCACCAAATATTGCGCAAACACCCCTGTTTTTCCGCTAGAAGGAAATCTAGTGCCATCCTAATTTGATAAGCCATAAGGGAAATTACATCTAATTGCTGAGAGAGACCAGAAACAGCATCTCTTGTGAGGTTGGTCAGCCTTTGGACATTATAGTGGATATAACTAATCCTATCCACATTTTTATTAACTGTAATAAACAAGAAAAGAGATTCAAAACCCGCTGCTACTTGGTCAACTAATTTATACTCATCTGGAACACCTTGTGGGACTCCAACGGCATCTATGTACACAGGAGAATTATGGGTTATGGAGAATTCAGTTGATATGGATCTCTTACTTTGGGACGGAAAGTTACCAATGTGGGCATGGTCAATTAAATTGGAAGCAGTGGTTGGGAAAAGAGTGATGGGTGTGACCAAGGAGAGAACTGTGCGTGTACCCTGCCAGTTTCCAGGCAGGGTACCCCTCAGGCAGCAGCCTCCACAGTACCACCTTTGGTCAGCCCTTGCAACAGAGAGTTTAGTCATGTTAATCCAAGCAGAGACATTAATAGCAGTTAGATACCAGGAGGAGGGGATTTTGCTGAAAGGTCTGGGTCCTCCTGTGTCAAATTAATACCCGTGAGGTTCTCTATCACCTTAATTCCAAAATGACCCAAGGGACATTTTCCTGACACAAAGGCCCCCAGGACATACAATCCAGTATCTTTAGGTTGTGGGTTTTTAAAGGTGATTATCAGAGGGTTCCAATGTCCTGGTTGACACCCAGCAGGGGAAGAAGATTTTACAATGGTTAATCTGCCATTAATCACAGGTTCAGTTGTTGCATTATATCCAGCCCTATTACGATACCTCCAGTCAGAAGGGCCAGTGTTAGCTATCACCCAGTGCCGGTAAGGGCATCGAATAATATGTCGGCTGTAGCCTGGCCAATCAGGCCTGGGTTCTATAGTATGACAAATGTAGTTCTCAGACCTCTGCCATTGTTTTTGGTTGGTATTACCACATGTAACTATATCACAAAAATATATTGTGGCAAGTACCAGTTAACCCCTTAAGCCCGACGGACCCACCGATGGGTTCAACAGGTGTAAACACAAGTTCATGTGTATAAAAAAGTTACTTTAGTGATGTAAGGATATTTTATTTATAATGTGTCTCAAAGAAGAATACCTAATGTCACTAAATCAACTCTAACCCTAAACAAAATGCAACACAATGCGTGATCCGTTCACTCCACCCCAACATATTGGGTATCAAATAAAACTAGAAAAGCTGCACTTTCATATGGTACCAAGCATAAAAAGATATTCTCCAAGCACCTCACGTCAGTCTCAAAACAAACACAAAGCTAACCTTCGCATATCACAGCAGCCTTATCAGACAGCATGTTTATCACCAAATACACCAAATCCCAAAGTTATTCTCACAAACAGCGATAGTTTTTATTTCCTTACCTTTTTGTGGTCATTTTCAGTCTATCCACTTTGTTCTTCGACCAAAACTGCGTCATGCGCTAACATGTCATATGCTCCCATTCATAGCAATTTTGTTGTCTTGTTGTGGGTCTTGGCAATGTAAATAAAGTTTGGTCAAATTCTACATCTAACAAGCTTTCCAACGATATCTTACACTTGAACGACACTTTATCAGTCAGGTAGAAATGCTTGCGAGTAAACAAAGGAGCATCGTTGCCATTTTGCTGCAGTTACGCGTGGGTGCACCGGAAAGAGCGAATATCGAACAGCGTTCATTTCTTTGCTTCATTATAACTTTTTATCCATTTAGAACGAAGGATAAAAGCCATAAACATGTCCAAGAAATTACCAAAAACCAAATACACGGTGTTAGAAGCTCTGGAGGAAATACAGACACATCATAATTTGGCACAGTTTGGGTAAATAGCCAAAAGGAGAGTCCACCTGGTACTATCCACACTAAAACCCGCATAAAAGATATGAACTTTGTTCTATTCTCATGAAACTTTGTACAGTTGTAGTCAAGGAGTTGCTAAATGCATGCAGTGGTATCTGTATGCACAGAATGATTTCTGTCATGATGTTTTCATCTGTGTAAAATAAAAAACAATTAGGCAAGGATAATTTTTTTTATTTTTACCTATGGTTTATCACAATTTGCACAGGCATATGAACATTCACAATGTTTCTGACCCTGGATTTATATTCCATAAGGTCTTAACTATCCATTGAGACCAAGGTTATGTATACTGACCTGAAAATTACAGAGGCGAACTACACCTCCAAAAACCCTATGGCTCAAGGGGTTAAACCCTTAGATGACACAATCTGAGGGAGTCTAGTAGTGCTTCTTTTGCTCCTGTGGAACTTCCCATGGACCAAGGAAGGATCAGTGTCATTTCCTTAAGGAGAGATGTGTAAGAACACTATATACACAATTAATACCAGTCTGAAGAAAAATCCCAAACACACACGTGTGGGGAAACAACTTCCCTGGCACCACCTCCTCTCAGTAGATTTACACATCCTGCAGCTGTGCTCTGACCTCCTTCAAAGGTCTCTGTGGTGAGTCTGCTGGAGCATAGTGATTAAGATAGTACGTAGTTTCACCTTTGCCTTTTAGTCTGACTGAATGTGACGTTGCTTCAGTCACTTCAAATGGACCCGTCCACCTAGCTTCAGTACACTTTCTTTCTATCACTTTCAACCAGACCCAGCTCCCCTGGGTCACCTCCAGGTCCTTTGGCTGCTCCAGAGTCAGGGCGCATTGGTTCTAGACCTGTAAGGAGAGGAAAACTGCCAGTGTAGTCAGTGTACCAAAATATGACTTATGAGACAGTTTGTTGAGGTCCATGGGGGAGAACAGGGAAGAACCCTGTGAAGGCAGTTTTCAGCTGTGTGATAACAAATTAAAAACCACAAGCACATGTATCATATTCTCAACCTGTAAAGGTTTTATCCCAAATTGTCTTAAGTGTCAATATCATGTTTGATTTTAAAATATACATTCACATATTTCAAAAGGATTTAGTCTTGATATCCTCTCCTATAGATGGATCCAGTCATCAGTCCTGCTTTCAGGAAAATAAGGTGTATTACATTTAATGACATCAGAGTTAGAATCATCCCTGCGTGGATGTAGAACAGTGTCCTGGTGAAAAACCTGCTGGGAGGAGAAGGTCAAGGAAACGTCGGTCTGTTTGTTCAGGTCAGAGTCAGAGAACTCTGTCAGTCATGTCACTAGTCCTGCGCAGGAAGGCCAAATCAATTGTTTTAGAGATTTCTTATCAGTGTTTTGAAATCCAAGATGATATGGACTTAAAAAACAATTTGAATTTTTATTTATTTAAATAATGTGTCCATCATCAGCCAAATATGCTCGAGCAGCTTTTTCCTCTTTTTCAGACTTTACAAATCCCTCCCTTCTCCTTTATAAGAGAATCAAATTGAAATATCCATGAATATGCAAAAGGTTTTATATTCTCTTCTGGTCCCTTTCTGTATTAATTTTTATAGTGCATTTTTCCTGTCCAGAGATAACAATTACCTAAAAATGATTTTATCCGCATCAACATTTGTTTTTTCAGTGTTTAATGTTCACTTTATTTAACCTAATTTTCCATGATGTCAAATCTGCTAACAGTTAAAAGAAGAGCTCCCTTTAATTTCCATTTGTTCATCAGCATTTTTCTTTAAGTCTTAGGGATTTTCCCATCTAAGCAATTTATTTATTGATTCATTTATTTTCAGACAGATTTCAGATCTTTGGTTTGCTTGACTAAAATATAGATCAAGCCTTCAATTTGAATCTTTTAAAGCTGTTTCAGATTCACTTCTTACAATATAAATTATAGATACAGTACCAGGATTATTAAAAATCTGAACTCAAACCAATTATGAACAAAATTAAAATAATCAGGACCCAAAGACACACAATCAGTTTAAGTGCAAATTACACACACACACACTTTTTCAGGAAATCAGGGGACTTGCAGCCTGCATCTCACCACAGAACCAACCAGGGAAACTGGCATTCAGTATTTACATAAACATAAGGATCAGTATGTTGGCATTTAAACCTCTGGTAACAAAAGGTTTTACTTTCTCCCACTTCAGGTGTAAAAATGAGAGAAATACCATCTTATGAGATCCTGAAGCAGCAATTATACAGGGTATACTGGAGGAAATATAAACTCAAGTGTCAACGAGTCACCATAATGATGCATCTGAAGGGATCAAATAAAATATTATTTTCCATCTTGTTTTTTTTTTTTTTTCGTTTATTTCTATGAAAGTGTGCCACCAGTGTAACAAAAGGTTGTTGAGGAAAGGTTGTTACCACCAGCTCACTTAACCTGTTCTCTTTGCAAAACAACAGTAGCAAGCAGATACTTTGTTGCAGTGAGCGTGTTTGTGTGTGTGTGTGTGTGTGTGTGTGTGTGTGCAGCAAGCAGATACTTCGTTGCAGTGAGCGTGTGTTCATGTATATTTGTGTGTAAATGTCTAGAAATGAAGCTTTCTTCTGTTTTTTAGCACTTTATCTTCATAAAAGATGTAGATCTGTTTAACTTCATAATTAACAGGGTTTTGCATGAAATCATTAACTATTCGTGGTATGATTAACTATTTGTGGTCTGAAATCAGAATGGTCGCACCATCATCGTGTTGACTGGTCACATGACTGCTTCCATCTCGGGTCAGCTCTGCCATGGATCAGTCAGATGGCAAACTGCCTTTTAAATCTTATGGCCAATGACCCTTCACCACATAGATGTTCTGTCTCTGGTCTGTAGAACTGGACGGTTTTCCTCAGGCCCCCAGCACTCACCTCTCTATTCGCCCCTGCAGTGTCCAGTGGCCACTTCACCATGAAACTGGGCAGTAAAGTTCTTGTCCTGGTCTTGTCCTCTGAATAAACGCATGATCAGGAGCGTTCTGGAGGATGGTGTTCCTACCATCACACTTTGTTCCTTGAATCATACAGAGCATCAGGTGGAGCAGGTAGGGGTGGGTATCAGTCTCAGTTCGTAGGTGATAGCGGTGATAGAAAAATGTTTTCTGTGGGTCTCTGCTGACTCTGTTCTGACGGAGCTGAGTCAAGTCGGATATTCAGTCTGTCAAGAGTTTCAGGATGAAGTGTCTCAGGAAAAAAAATGAAAATAGGATTAATAGTTATCGTACAAAGTGTGTATGTCACTCTGAGAAGAGTTGCATACGCTTTCTCCCACGGAGTCAATAGTGTAAAATAAATCTTCAGATGTATGTGTGTGTAAGCAAAAAGCATTCTTTATTGCAAGCTGTGTGTGTTAACTTGTGTGTCCTTGTGTAGCCTATGTATTGAGCATTCTGGAGCGGAGCAACATTTCCTCAGACGGAAAGTTCGCAAAGTTAACTCTCCGCACACACAGACTTATCTACAACACCATAGATTCAATTAAATGACTGAACCTGGCTAATTTACTTGAAACAAAACCAAGACTATTTAGTAGTTTTTGTTTTATTTGTTTTATTTTTTTCTGCTACAGGCTCAGTGCTTCTCTGTGTGTTTCCCTGTCAGAAGCTTTTGGTATTTCAAAGTCAGCTTCATCTTTTTTTTTTTTTTTTTTTTTTAGTAGTTTTTATTTATTTCATTATTATTTCTCTCCTTTTTTTTTTTTTTTTTTTTTTACCTTTATTTAACCAGGAAAGTCCCATTGAGACTCGAAGGTCTCTTTTTCAAGGGAGTCCTGGCCAAGAGGCTCCAA
>JBAFTA010000025.1:2800636-2818824 GCA_036919975.1 Melanotaenia parkinsoni
AGCTCTATCCCGAGGTCAAAGTTCCAAAATCGCACCTTTCCATCATGAGAAATTGTGATTAATTGACGTTGTGCTTGATTAAAGGCAATGGCGGTGTGTCCCACAGAGTTCTCTGGAGAGACCCTGAACTCCATAACTGCCTTTCCTGTGACAATATCCCACACTGTCAGCACACCATCCAGAGAAATGGAGATAACTTGTTTGTAAATACTGTGATAAAGTGCACTGCACATGGGCATGCTGTGGGATCTCAGTGCCTTATAAAAACGCTTCGTCCCCCTTCTGAAAACTAGCACTATTTCTAAGTTTGTCATGAACAACTCGTGTATATTGTTCAGAAATATCCAGGGCCTCACTCCCGTCCACGTCATATTTTCTAAATAACTCCACTATTTTGGAAATGTCCTCACTCTTGAACTTTATAACTTTGTATGATTGCTGGCCAGTTTCATCCTCGTTTCTTTCCAGGGTCCTTGGATTCTTCTATATTTATATCCATATCCATATTGTCTTTGCTGAAATATGACATCTTCACAAAATTGTATCTTGAAAAGCCGTCGTGAACGTGTTAGAAAGTTTTAAATAAGCTGTTTTCACCTCTATCTGGATAAATCCCTTAAAGACTGAGCTTTTTAAGGGGGAGGGGCTATAAAGAACTGTATCCATGGCAACCAAACACCCCCAGAGCAGTCAGCAGTGCTCTGCAAGTTAATGGTTTTCATGAACGCTTTTAAAGTCCAGTTTTCACATATTAAAATCCATAACTCATGTTCAGAGTTCATCATTTAAATTTAGAACGAGTTCACAGTTCAGTGCATTTATGGGTTTTTCAGGTTAGAAGTGAGAAAAAAAGGCTGGACTTGAGAAAGAAAAGAAAATATAGTGTTGTGTCTTGCAATGAAATTAGTTATAGTAGAACTTAATTGCTTAATACAAAGCACTAAATCACAGGCACACCGTAAGAGCTTAAAGCAAAATTAAACAAAATTACAACTCTCTTACATTCCACACAACAATAATCTGCGAAATGCTAGCTAGGATTAGCTGCTCGGTTAGCACAACACGTTAAATCATACACAGCAATAAACTCAAAATACACTTTCAAACAACAAA
This sequence comes from Melanotaenia parkinsoni, assembly GCA_036919975.1. Classification (NCBI taxonomy): domain Eukaryota; kingdom Metazoa; phylum Chordata; class Actinopteri; order Atheriniformes; family Melanotaeniidae; genus Melanotaenia; species Melanotaenia parkinsoni. The sequence goes on from JBAFTA010000025.1 coordinate 2,801,750, forward strand.
CATACCTCTGCACCTTCCAGCTGGGTGATATGAAGCAAGCTGAACAGGATTCTTAAATTTCCTGTCATGAACACTAGCAGACGTTGTGAGGTGTCTTCGGGCCACATCCTCTTCAAAACAAAGACATTTAAAACAATAACTCTATAATCATAAATGTCATCCTGTGTCTCAGTGTGTCTTAAGACCCCCTAAATAATTTAGTGAGCCCCCTAATAAGGGATTCATTGTTGTTTAATTTTAAAGTTTTTTTTTTAAATTTTTCTTAGAAAAAATGCTAATATATTCAATATAAATTGGCTATGAGTTTAAATAAAGAATCATAACCATTTAAAGATAAATCTGCCAGTCTCCCCTCATATCATAGCGTGAGGTCGAGAGCTCCTTCAGTACGTTGTTCATCCAGTCCATTCCACTTGTTCATACAGAGAACGCCCACATCACTAAAAACGCAGTCCACGTTTTCCTTGTGACTTTGCTTGAACTCAGTACCTGCAGCATGTTCTTCTGAAGCACAGAGCCAAATAGAACAGCATTAGAAGAACGTGAATGGATTGATGAAGAAGGGATATAAGAGAGTTTTTCAAAAAAGTAGGTAGGCCTATTCATCACTGCTGGTAGTAACAATTAGTTAGCACGAGCACCCAGGTGTCAGTAGAAAGTCCCATGTAATAAATAAAGCAATGCTTTGTGTTTGACAAATAAAAACCTGGCTTCATTACATACAATCTCTGCACATGTCTTGCCTTGTTGTTGTTTTGAGGTCAAAACTTACATTCCAGTTCTAAAAGAACGCAGCTACTTAGCTAGCAAGTTAGCCTAAAATGCATTGTGAAGGTCCCACTCTTTCTAACATACTATCTTCGGGGGACCGTCCTTCTGGAGCATCAGCTGTGTTTCTCACTTTAGCCAAGCGTACAAGATCTGAACTCTTTCACGTTGTCACACTTTTTACTTTAATTTCAATTCTTAAAAATTAGTAGCCTTAGATGAATCCATTTTAATCTCAAAGTGTCATGTCAAAGTGAATGGACTTTTACCCCTCAGTATAAATCTGTTCCAACGATATGGACTGCCAAATACAGCATGGGCTTTTGTGACAACATCCCCATTGTGGGGTTGGTTGTCACAATTCTATTTAAATGGTTTTTTTTTTTATTAAAAAAAATATATATATTTTATGGAAATATTTTTTAAAGCGTTTAATATTTTAATTGAAGCAACTGTTTATTGAGGCTTGAGAGAATGTGACAACCATCACCAACAGGCATTTTTAGGTAGAAGTTAGCAAACAATAGCCTAGCAAAGAAAAAAACAATTTCGAACTGTAGCTCTCCCTGCATATTATAAAGTGTTACATCTTAAAGCAGTGTGTGAAAGACTTAGAATGCAGAAAACTAAAGTTACATTTTAATTTCAAAAACATAAAATGTCTCTCACCTCAATGTCAAGAGTCAAAACGCTAAATTAACCATGTAGCTAATCTATGAGGAAATTTCTGTACCACTATCTTTCAACAGCTTTCTCTAGTGGTTGAGTTGTAGCCGCTGTGACAGCCAACCCCATTATTCCCGGTTTACCATCTATGTTCTGTAGGAATCAGGGCAGAGAGCGAGAGACCTCTACTGGTAAGGTGAAGAGGAGAGTGATTAGAAAGTGGAGAAAGCCACTTATATATTAGGGGTGGGACTCGATTTAAAAAAAAAAAATATATATATATATAATTAGACTTTGTAATTTTGATTAATCACATTTTAATTGCATAACAATTTGCCCTAAAAACATTTTTTAATTTAAATCAATTTTAGGGGATGATTAAATAAAATAAGCTAAGCGATTAATATTAACATCTATTAATGTCTAGAAAAAATTTATTTAAATAGTAAAAAAAAAAAGAAAATATCCCAGGCCAAAACTGAACAGACCCAAAGTTAAAGTATCATTTCAAATAGTTTAACAGCTCCAGCTGTTCTATAATTAAGAATCTGCAACAGGGTACAGCACTTTTAACTTTTTAAATGTTTTCCACGCTCTTCATTAATAGGAATTAATATCTGACTGTAAACCCAGTGCTACGTTCACACTCATCCTGTGCATTTCTTGGTGGGTGCTAAGACCTGGTGACACGCACACAGGACAACTATACTGTATTAATCCAAGATATATTATACGTCTATGCTACTAATCACTGATTTGGGTCACAGGTGTGGTTTAAATGAAATCACAATTTGTGAGCTGAATAAAAAATGTGTTCGGTAGGCTCATTATAATTCATGTGTAATACGTTTATTGTTAATGATGGAAGCATAAAACCAGTTTTCTAATTGGCTAAATTATGTGAGCTAGCAGTGACATCCCAAGATAGAAGTTGTTTTAGCTGACTGGTGACCATTGAGCTGAGTTCTTCTGAGTTGCAGCCCAGGTAGAAAGGCTCTATCTGCTTTATAATGATAGGACCAGAAGGAAAGTGACTAGACGACCAGCACAAGTCCAAGTTAGGCGAACTAGCTGCACACACTGTTTGTTTGGCTGACCACGGGGCGGATCAAGTTCCAAGCTTAAAGCGGACCTTCTTACTTCAGGACTTGAAGAGCAAAAGTGACTTTTTCAGGTGAGTGCAAAAACAAGAATTTACAATAAATAAATAAATACAATTTATACTGTCTATGACTCATTGACATTATTTGCAGTTCTACCCAACATTTCTTTTTAATCATCAAAATCTTTCCATATGATTATATTTGAGTCAGCTGTGATGGATTTTCTTAATGTGAATAAAAGTTATCACAAGCTTACTTGCTTAGTTTTAGGTGAGTCAGTTGTGAATTTTTTTTTCTTAGCGAATGACAATCCCATGGTGATAAAACAAATAAATTGATGAGAGGGTTTCCACAGCTACAAGAAGGCAGAGTCTTCAAATTTCTAAACATTTATAGGATCTACTTGAAGTCGAAATCTAAAGCTGGATTTATCTCTTTTTTTTTTTTCTTTTTTTTTTTTGTATAATTTTTATTCCTGTCTGGTAGTTTCTTTTGTGTTTGTGCTCATCTGTTTATTCTCGTGCTGTTGATTGTTTTGGGCCCCCACATTCATTTTTGTTATTGATCTAAAATGTTTTTTTCTTAATCAATCAATCTGCCCTGTGGTGCGCAGTTCTGTCCGCTGGGTGGCAGTAACGAATCGGTGACGGAGGATTGGGAAGTTAGAGGAAGAGCTGAGAGTGAGTGACCGTAGAAGAAGAATAGCTGCTGTTGTCTTCCGCTGCTAAGTCTCACGTGGACCTAACAGCAGCTTAAAGAGAGACCCTAAAAAAGAGCAAAATGACGCATTTAGACGGCGTAACGTAAGTAAAGCTGAAGTTTAAATTAAGCTATCTGTTTATTTTCTCCAGAGATTCTCGTGAGACCGGCTGTGTTCAGATAGCTCTTGCTAGGTCAGTGTTTCTTGTGACAGCTAGCTGTAGCTCATTGAGATGTATAATTCGGAACCGGCGTTGTGTCAAGATCGGTTCCCCCTCCAGCTCCCCGGCCTCCGTGTTACTTATAGTTTTAAATAAGGACCTGAAAAGTTTAACACTAGAATTACCAGCATTTTCAGATTTTCCTGCAGTCCCCCCTCCCTGTACCCATTGTTTTTCAAATGAGGTAGACTGTATGTTGCTCCCCCACCCAGATTACAAATGCAAGATGCACCTAACTTTCTTTTTAGTTCAGATCCGTAGAGATGATACATAAAAACCAGAGAGAAGGGAAACATACAGACCAGGGAATTTAGCATGTAATCATGTGTGTATACTGAAATGTAATCCCACAAAGGAAGTGGCACTGAGATCAGACACCGGGAATTTTACAATAATCATTTACCTAGATCTGTGGGCCCACACACACACACACACTTTCCTACACAAGTTTCCGTCAGAGGACAGGGTGGACGTGTTGGAAATCAGACAGAAATATGAGTTTTCTAGATTCTCTCAGGCGGGTGGAGATGGAAGCATCTCGCTTCATCGGGACATTTAAAAGGTCCAGAGTGTTTCCATCACAGCGTTTCTGGCTGGGAATCTAAGGAAACACTGGATTGTTCTGGTACTTGAGAAATGCATGGAGATTTGTCAGATCAGATTATTACAGTAATCTGATTACTCCCAGATCACTGATTTTGATTGTGAAGTAAATTAACTCAGTAGTTTATAAAATATTTATCTGAGAATGTCATTAATATTGAAGAAAAATAGGTGGTGTTACTTAATTAGCTGTAAATGAACCGATACCGAATCTAATCGGATTGAATCGCAGGGCTCAGTCTCTGAAACAGCCCTGCTCAGAGTCTCCAGTGACGTCCTGATGCAGAGCGATGTTGGTCATTACTCTGTGTTATTGTTACTGGACCTGACCTCAGCTTTTGACGCTGTAGATCATCGTGTCCTGCTGGACAGGCTGAAACACTGGGTTGGGGTTTCAGGAAATGCTCTTAAATGGTTCTTCTCTAATCTCTCTGGGACATTAGTATCTGTGGCTGCTGCAAAGTTCAAATCCTTGTCTTCATCTCTTGATTTTGGTGTTCCACATCATTGTTTATTCTATATTTGCTGCCTCTGCAGCACATTATAGGTTCTTTTAAAGGTATTTCTTACCGTTGTTATGCTGATGATATTCTGCTGTTTGTTTATTTTAAAACTCAGGATGTTTTTAAGATTTAGAGCTTGCTTGGGTGTTTGGATGCTGTCAGGAGCTGGATGAATGATAACTTTCTTCAACTTAATGATGCAAAAACCAAGGTCCTTCTTTGTACCCGTGATGGATTTTTCCCTAAGATAGCTGAGAGTCTCGGCCACTTGCCTCATGTATTAAGCCCTCAGTTAGGAACCTTGGTGTAAGTCTTAACCCTGCACTTTCTTTAGATGCTCATATATAAAATCACTTGTTCACTTTTGTTTTTATCATCTCAAAAACATTGCCGAGCTCCAGTTGTTTCACCATCTGAGATGGAGATAATTGGCCATGCCTTCGTCTCATCCAAACTAGATTACTGTATTTAACCCATAAGAGCCCGGCGTGACATGTTATTCACATACAGTTTCTGACATTTTGCTTTAATTTATGGTATAAACTTTGCTCAAAATCCTGTTGAACACAATGTGATACTTGTCTTCTGCCCCCTAATAGATACCCCAAAGCAGAAAGCCATATTATAATATTTTTAATACATCCCATGGTAAAACATGGTAGATATCCCCCCCAAAAAATGTACATGTTTTTTTACAGTTTGTTAAAAGGCCAAATAAAGACCTCATATTAAAAAAATGTGACTTTTCTTACCATTTTTTTCATGGGTCGGGTCTTAACGGGTTAAGCACAAAGTCTCTTGACCGTCTCCAGACTGTTCAGAACGCTGCTGCAAGGCTGATAACAAAATCCTCCAAATTTACTCATGTCACTTCATTCCCATTCATAACAGAGAACACTGTAAAGTTCTGGTTTTAACTTATCAAGCACTACATGGCCAAGCATCTGATTATATCAGAGACCTTCTGCAGCCCTACACTCCCAGCAGGTCCCTGAGATCAAGGGATGAAGATCTGCTGGTTGCTAAGCCAACACGGCTGAAAACTAAAGGTGACAGTCCTTCGCAGCAGAGGCTCCTTCCCTCTGGAACTCCTTCCTCTCAGCCAGAGATCTGTGGACTCCATGATCTCTTCTAAAAAGCAGCTAAAAACGCATCTTTTTAAACTTGCTTTTACTTAATTTTATTTCTTTTTATTTCCTCTGTTACTGTGTTATTTTGTGTTCTGTTTTATTGTTAAGCACCTTGTGATTTTTATCTTGAAAGGTGCTTTATAAATAAACATTTACTTACTTACTTAATCAAAATCTAATCGAAATAATCCGTCATGAATCTAATCGATTCAGGAAATCCGTGACGATACCCGGCCGTATTTGATCTTCTCAGTCAGATTTAGAGTGATGGAAATCGGAGCCAATGAGACTCTTATTAAAAGCTGGTCTTTGTGAACTGAGTTTGTTTTTATCCTCAGAAAACCAAAGACGAGGCGCTCGAAGCGTTTCCTGGAGAGCAGAGCGGCCAAACTGACGGAGGATGTGAAGAGCGTCATGATCATGAAAGGAGGGAACACCACTCAGACCATCACTCAGGCCCTCAAAGACATCGTAAGTGAACCGAAGACGAAGGAAACCATGAGAGGTTTACTGCTGGTGCTTCAGTCATTAATCATTTATAATAATTCTCTGTTTTAAACCAGTGAGAGGTTTGATTTGACTTTCTAGATAACATCAGTTGTATTATTTTTCACCAGATTATCAGAGAAATGCTGAAGATTTCAGCCTGAAAAGTAAAAAACGACTTGTTATCGTGACCTAATGTGAGTTAATGTCATTATTCACAGTATTCCCTGAAGAAACCCAACGCGGTGCTGTACAAGAAGTAAGTGATCCCAGAAGGATAAATTCAAGAAACCTAGGTCTGAGGTATTTGATGAATCCTGGAATCTTTCACTTAACCGATGAGCTGAACTAACTAGCTATCTGGTTAAACGTTAACTGAAGACTGGAAATGAAAAGAGGATTGGAGTGTGAAGGATCAGTAGTTTCTGTTGTTGGTTAGAAGTAGAAAAACGCCAACCAGAGGGTCAGAAAACATCAGGAAAATGATGTGGAGGTGAAAACATGATCAGAGCTGCATCTTTAACCCCTTCTTGCCGCCGGGGCCGGTACCAAGTTCATGTGTTACTTAGTGATGTAGGCGGATTTTATTTCTTATATTTCTCAAACAAGAAACAAACACACTTAAATCAACACTCCAAGTGCACTTTGTCAGCAAAGCAGTTGTTTTATAACAACTTCAAAAGACATATGCAACAAATAACGATGTGATCAACACGAACAACGCCTGAAACAAACCTCAACAGAGCGTGTGATCTGTTTGCTCCACCCCAGCACCGGGTATCCTGCGAAACCAGAAAAGGCGTCACTTTCAGATGATACCAAGCATCATCTTATCTTGGCCGACCACCTCACATCAGTCTCAAAACAAACACAAAGCCAACCGTCACGTTTCACAGCCAGGGCATCAAATTGCACGTTTATCACACAGTACGTCACCAAAGCCCAAAAATGTTCTTACCAAAAGCAATAAATTTTATTTTTTTACCGCTTCATGTTAATATTCAGATTATCCACACTTGTCTTCGACCACAATTCACAGCGTACTCGTCCATAGTAGTGAAACTGTTTACAGCTGCCATTCACGGCCATCTTGTTGATTTCTTGTGGGTCTTGGGAGTGTAAATAAAGTTGGTTGAAATTCTACATCTCGCGAGCTTTCGAATGATATCTCACGCTTGAACAAGACTTCAGATATATATGTTTGATTATAAACACCTTTGATGCACGGTGATGCAGTGCAGAGCAAAAATAGAACGGAGACGATTTCTCTCATTAATTTAATAATACATTTTATTTGTGGGCGCCTTTCTTGACACTCAGGTCACCTTACAGGTTAAAACACAAGAATAAAACAATAGGTGTGGAGGTGTGGTTCAGGCAAACCACACTTCCAAAAGCCCTGGCGTTTAACAGGTTAACCCACAGATTACATCAGGATGCTGGTGATGGACAATATTTACTTGTTGACAGAAATTTTTCCTCTTCAGAAAGAATATCACTCGGCCTTTTGAGGACTCAACATCACTGGTGAGTATCCCAGAAATCCTTCACTGCTCAGCTGTGTTCTTCTGTTTGTAATCATTATTTTGAATCATTTTCAGGAGTTTTTCTCCAAGAAGACGGACTGCTCTCTGTTTCTGTTCGGCTCCCACAACAAGAAACGGCCCAACAATCTCATCTTTGGTAAAGTCTCAGAGTCAGGAAGCCTGATAAGGGGCGATATTTGTCTTATAACTGTTACAAATGTGGGATTTTATGTCCCAATAGTAAAAAAAATTCCTGGATCCCGGAGGTGATCCGGAGCAGCATCAGTTGTTCCTTGTTCTGTTTCTGAGATTTCCTGAAACGTTAGCCAAATACATCCATAACTTTTTGAGTTATGTTAACACACAAAGAACCAATGCTGCCAAATTCATGACCTCCTCCTTGGCGGAGGTAATAATCTTGCACACAGCTGCAGAAGTAAAACCGGACTGCTGATCCTCATGAGGCAGAGGTTTTAGAAAGGAGGACAGTTTCAGGACTGAAATACGTCGTCATGTTCATAATATACATTTTTCACATGAGTTTCTCCAACGTTATGGAGGTTCTGATGGGTTTTTGTCTGCCAGCCATCTTTCCCCGGTTCTTCTGCTGTTACAAACCTTCAGGCTCATCCTACTACCATAAGTCTGCAATATGATGTAGCCTGGCTTTCATGAATGCTAATGCTAATATTACAGTGCATCAGTTTATTGTCCTTAGATGATTCTTACTGTTCAGAGTCGCTGACATTAAACATGGATTTGATATGAGTGCAGTATGTTTTTACTATGCCAGCATCATAAATACAGAATGATTTGCAGTCACGTTTGTTTCTTTGGAGGCAGCTTGTCAAATTTACCATTGAGTTTCTCTTTAAAATCCAACAATGACCTTAGAACTCTGTTTCTGACTCCTTTTGATGCCACACTTACATATATGATGTTCAAATGCAAGAGGACATTATTGAAGGAAGAATGGTAAAGAAAGAGAGAAAGGGATGAGACAAGAGTTCAGATCAGACTGACTCACTAAGTGGAGAGATCTTGGAGAAGAGGTGGGAGGAAGATGATGCCAAATTAGCCTTCATCGGGGAGAAAATCTGACGGTTAAATAGTGGAGCTTTAAAGAAGGATGCTGAGTGAGAAGCTAGTCATCATCAACCAGCTGTTGTTACAGTAACTGTAGGGTCTGTTTCTTCTGGCTGTCTGCAGGTCGTCTGTTTGACTTCCACGTTCTAGACATGATTGAACTCGGCATCGAGAAGTTCGTCTCTCTGAGTGAGATCAAGGTAATATCTGTTATCATGCTGGGTCTGTACAGAAACCAGAAACATGCTTCCTCTGTCATCTGTCTTCATTTTGCTCTGTAATGTCCTGACACATCCTCCTTTAGACGATCAGCACTGACTTAGTGCGTTGCCATGAAGTGGTCCTGCTCGCTGATCTGGAGCAGAAACATCATGTAGGGATGGAAATTAGACTCTATCGGAAAGCTGCAGATTAAAACAAAGATGAAGATATAAAAGCAGGAGTGCTATGTTTCATCACCCCAGAAACGCCTCCAGTCACCAGGTTCTGTTCTGTTTTCAGACCACCAAGTGTCCAGAAGGAACCAAACCCATGCTCGTGTTTGCAGGAGAGGCTTTTGACTCCGACAACGAGCACAAACGGCTCAAGAGTCTGCTGATAGGTACGCGGTTCTGATGCTGATGGATGCTGACCTGGAGTTAATTTGCTAACGCCAGACTCTCTGCTTCCTGTCCCACCCTCAGACTTCTTCAGAGGGCCCACCGTGCCTGCGGTCCGACTGGCCGGTCTGGAGCACGTCCTGCATTTCACTGCCGTAGAGGGGAAAATCTTCCTGCGCAGCTACAGGTACAGAAGTCAGATGGTTTTCCTGCTCATGTCCACAGCAGAGCTGCTGATGTTCTGTGTGACCACAGGTGTCTGTTAAAGAAGTCCGGGTGTCGGACCCCGAGGATCGAGCTGGAGGAGATCGGGCCGTCTTTGGACTTGGTTTTAAGGAGAACACACCTGGCGTCAGATGACCTGTACAAGCTGGCTCATAAAGAGCCCAAAGCCCTGAAGGTAAGAACAATGTGGACATGTCTCCTCACTGTTGGTCTCAATGGAGGATTCAGAATTCAGAAAACTCGGGTCTTTCGAGTTTGCAGGAAACCAGGATGTTTTAAGGAAAAGAGAATAATAACTAATTTGGTCTGTGTCCCGTCCTGCTGTCAGAGCAGGAACAGGAAACATCACAACTAGGGCCGGCTGGTATGGATTTTTTGAGACAGATTCCAATATTTGGCAGTAAAATATTTCCGATTGCTGATTAATTGGCCGATTTAGGCAGAACATTTAACTTTTTCACAATATTTTGTTCTTTAACTTTATAACAGAAGAATTTCCAAAAACATGCAACAAAGCATTAAATAACTAAATTAAAATATATAACCTTAAAAGTGTCAATCTATAAATGAATTGTATCAATGAATGATGAATTAATTAAATATATCTTGTTTTGTACTTCTTGCTGATGCAAATTAGAAGTAGGTTAAAGTACTGGTAGGAAAATATATATAAGGTGTATGCCTTATTCAACCAACATGAGTGAAGTTAGTTAAACTTTATTTATGCTTTCTGATGCTCTTTAATGTTAAATTACATTTTCTTTGTTCCAATATTTTCTTTGCCATGAAATATATCATGGCATGTATCATATATGAACCAAAATAAAAACCAGATTTGCTTTTGTCAAATGTAAAAAAGACGTCATCTTTGATAGAGTTGCATTTTATTGGTCAAAAATAGTCTGGCACTAATTGTAACACATAGTGAGTCGCTGTTACAGCCTGTCACTTTAGTATTTTCTGACAAAGTAAAGGGAGACATGACATCATGATGGTGGCTGAAGACAGACTGTAATATTATTCATCCATCCACTTTCTGCCACTTATCCGGAGTCGGGTCCTGGGGGCAGCTGCCTAAGCAGGGAAACCTAGACATTCACCAGCTCATCCAGAGGGATCCCGAGGTGTTTCAAGGACAGCCGAGAAATGTAGCCCGTCAAGCGTGTCCTGGGTCTTCCCCAGGGCCTCTTTCCGGTGGGACGTGCCAGGAACACCTCACCAGGGAGGCGTCCTGACCAGATGCCCAAGCCACCTCATCTGGCTCCTCTCGATGCGGAGGAGCAGTGACTCTGAGCCCCTCCTGGATCACCGGGCTCCTCACCCTATCTCTAAGGGAGAGCCCGGTCACCCTGCGGAGAAAACACATTTCGGCCATTTGATCTCGCGATCTGGTTTTTTCGGTCACTACACACAGCTAATGACCATAGGTGAGGGTAGGAACGTAGATCGACCAGTAAATCAAGAGTTTTGCCTTTTGGTTCCTTCTTCACCACGACAGACCGATGTAGAGTCTGCATCACCGCAGATGCCGCACCGATCCGCCTGTCGATCTCCTGTTGTTGCTAACATAGATGGGGAGCACCTTAAGCTACTTTAGCACAACTTTAGCAATGTAGCGTAAATGAAAAGCTGGCTGACACAACAAAGCACATGTCACTCGTCGTTACACACAGCAAACAGGACTAACGGAAACTGGAGACATGCTGAGTCATTAATTTCACAACATTATTATAAACTTACCTGTCGGCAAGCTCCACTTAGCCCATTGCTCTACTAGCTACTAGCTACCCCTGTTGAAAAGACAGGGGGATTGAATGAAGTCATAGCGCCATCTAGGGGGCAAACGCTGCAAGGACACGCTGCACGACTCCGAGACTTAACAGCATTTACTGTTTTATGAGAAAGTAAGAATAAATCGGCATTTAATCGACAAAATAACGGCTGATATTGGCCATTTTGAAAGGGGAAAATATCGGCCGATTTAGAAGATGAGAAAAGGCTTGGTCACTGTTGATCTGTGTGTTATTTCTACAAAGTTCTGTTAGTTATAAATTTCTTCCTCTGCTCTGACTTTATGCTGCTATATCTATTCATAAATTCATTTTATATCATATTAGCCTCAGAATCTAACAGCTGAGGCTGGAAACATGTCTGATGCTGACTGGGATTAAAAGGGATAAGATTCTATATACAGTTTTACCTAAAAAAAAAAAAAACAAGACAAAAATTAACTTTCACAGCTGCTGAATCCACAACAAAACACCAAAATGTCTGATTCTGTTTTAAGAAGAAAAACTTCAGTTGTCAGTTTATCCTGGAGGTGGCGTCAGAGGACAGACCAATAAAATTAATTCTATTTCCAAAAGGGAAAACATAAAAATTGTGTTAATATAACGTGTTTTCCACAGATCATGTAGCAATTTGTAGTGCTCTACTGGCACCGGCGATGGTCGGTGCTATGTAAAGTGTGTGCAGCGTTCAAACAAATACTTTATGATCTGCCATATTAAATACACACCTGTACGCTGATCTGTTCTTCAGTCACCTGCCGAGACAGTTTTAAAGCTACAACAAGCATTTAAAATTATTCAGCTTAATGTTAATTCTTAAAAGTAAGTTCTTTAAGAACTAAGAGAAATAAAACATTTTCAGATTAATCACAGCTCACACAGCATGTTATATACTTCTATATGCTGTTCTAAATCATCTCTACCAGTTCCAGATAAAAATTTGTGCCCCCCTTTTCCTGGTCAGTGCTCCTGCCTGGCCCCCAGCAGAACTTTTCTAGACCCGCCCCTGCATATTGTCCGGTTTGGAGGACTAGATTGTAGATGAGTTGCGGGACAGCATCGTCATGTGTGTGTTGTTCTGTGATTACATTTTTGGAGCAGACCACACAGTACGATCAAAACAGATTTTTTTTATCTTCACGTGTGAGGTTTTGACCAGAAAAAAAAATCTCATAAAATTAAAAAAATCGTTGTGTATGTACCAGGCTTAAGTAGTTAAGGAAAGTACTACCAGGTCGAGCTGATAAAGTCAACAGTGAATGCAGCTGATCTGTTCACATTATTTCATTAAACTGTTTTTATAAAAATCATTAAAATAATATCGATGAATTCATCAAACTAACATCTCTGCTCTTTCACTTTTCTAGCCAAAGAAGAAGAAGAATATTTCCCATGATGCCTTTGGTACAAGGTTTGGCCGGGTGCACATGCAGAAGCAGGATCTGTCCAAGTTGCAAACACGGAAGATGAAGGGTCTGAGGAAGAGGAAGGGCGAAGTGGTTGCAGACGAGCAGGGGGGTCCGGTTTCCAAAACTGCCAAATCAGAGAGCTGAAGCTGTTTCCTGATGCAGTCATGTGACTCAGAGTCATGTGACATGTTTTCCATCCCTGTTTGAGGTCTCAGATACGATATTTTCTATTCCTCATTTATTATTTGTTAGATTCAGTATTCGTTTTTTTCTAGTAAAATGTAAAAAGATACTTTAAAATGAAATAAAACTATAAACCTCAAGTTTTTGCTTCTGTTTTCCTTCATTCTTTAACAGTTGCTCATCATTAATAATAGTCAACACTTCAGAAATGAGTCTGGTGATGCTTTTCTGTTAAGTTGATCCACAGAGATGTTTTAGATTTTATAATTGTTATAAAAAAAACTGGACTTTGGCCAGAAGAGAGGATCCTGTCTCTTCAGAGGAAGAAGTGATGGGACTGCAGCTTCAAAATGTTTCCACACTTTTAAACTTCATAAAATTTCACAGCTTCCTTCAGTATTAATTTCTCATGTCTTGTGATAAGGATCTCATCATGATGTCAGAAATGTTTACTGGGTTGAGATGACACTGAAATGGTGTGTAAAGCTTTGAGGTGCGTTCAGGGTCCTAATGTTGCTGTGGGAGGTCTGAAGATCCACTGCTGCTGTTTTCTCCATGTTTGCTGTGGTCATGTCCTGTCATTGTCCTGTTTACCAGCATATCACACCCACCCGAGAGTCTGGATCAGAGATGTGAACATGGACAAATTTACTTTGCCAAGAGGATCATGGATTTGATGCTCCGGTTTATAGTAATATTCTTTATTTCTAACGTTCTATTGCTGAATTTACATATTAAAGCTGAGCCTGATGAAGAGGAGAACCTGATAAAAACCCGATAGAACCCAATGAAGAGCAAAACCCAATGAGAACCTGATGAAACCTTGAGAAAGATGAAGATCTGGGCCGGCATTCCTAAAGATTCTGAGAATCCTCTCAGAGAGATCCCAACTTTGCCTAAAAATTCCTAGTAAGAAATCTTGGCTTAGTGATTCCAAAACATTCTCAGATAGTCTGAGCAAGGAATGGACAGAAACTCCTGTCTTAGTGAGGAGGTGTTCTAGGTATGAGTCATCATTTCAAAAGCTGTGATTGGTTGAGCCTAAAAGCTAAACAAACCTTTGGTGAAAATGGGCTTAGAATAGACCGTCAACTCAATAAACATAATCATAGAAACTAATCTATATGAAAACTGTAATTATAAAAAGACAATCTGTTATATAAATGGTAAGGTATACTTTAAAATGATCCTACAGAAAAAGTAGAAACTCAGACCCACTTGCACATATTCACCTGCTAAAAGTTATATTTACTTTCCTACATTTATTTACCATGCTGGTGATTGTTGTGCCTTCAACTTTGAACATTTCATCTCCATGTTGTATGAACGAGGGTAAAATGGCTCAGCTTCTATCAATGTCTGATTGGTGACGGCCTATAAGAAGCAGTGTTGGTTGGCGTTCAGATCTTCCACAAACCAGAGAACAGCGATAGAGGAGAAAAGAAGGACAGCTGGACAAAGGAATGGTGTTTGCTCCTGGCTCAGTGAGCATAAAAGTGTTTTGTGAGGTATATTTAATAAAAAACCACAAACATGATTCCTGCACAATCCAATCTGTAAGGTTTATCTAATCCACTGCCATCCGGTGTTTGGAGAATATTTCTCCTGCCTCTTCTGTCCGCCATTTTGTCATTTGCTTAGCGAACTCCTAGGCTGCTTAAAAGTCTTCTTCCCTGCTCCTAAAAGATGTCACCCAAGCAGCTCTCTTTAGAGCTAAGATTCTTTAGGAATAGCTTTTATCTTTACTAGGATCTACTCTTCACTTTTAGGGGAAATTCTAAGAATCGTCTTAGAATTTGGCCACTAGGAGCAGTCCTTTGCACTAAGAATCTTTAGGAATACGGCCCCTGATGAAGAGGAGAACTTGATGAAAAGGAGTGTCTGATGAAGATGAGAACCCAGAGTAGAACCTAATAAAGAGAACCTTATGAGCACCTGATGAAGATGATTAACTAGTAAGAACCTGATAAAGAAAAGAGCCCGATGAAGAGAAGTCTGTTAGAGAACCTGATGAAAACCATATAATGAGGACAGCCTGAAGAATAGGATAACCTAGCTACCTGATTAAGACGAGAACTAAATTAGAACCTAATAAGAATCTGATGAATATGAGAAACTGATGAGGACCTGAACAAAAACCCAATGAAAACAATAACCTGATGAGAATCTGATAAATATGAGAAACCGATGAGGACCTGAACAAAAACCCAATGAAAACAATAACCTGATGAGAATCTGATGAATATGAGAACTTGATAACCTAATGACGATTAGAAACTGATGAGAACCTGATAAATAGAACGGCATGAAGAGAACTTGGTGAAGAGGTGAGAAACTGATGAAAATGAGTACATGGGGAGAGACGGTGAAGAAGACAACAACTGGTGAAGAGGAGGACACAAGGAGACCATGATCAAGATGAGTATTTGAGAAGAACTTGATGAAGATAGAGACATGAGGAGAACATGATGAAGATGAGGACACAAGGAGAAACTGGCAAAGAAGACAACATGAGATTATGATGAAGAAAAGGATATAACAACAACCTAATGAAGATGAAGATGTGAGGAATTCCTGATGAAGAGGAGGGCATGATGAGAGCCTGATGAAGAGGAGGACATGATGAGAACCTGATGAAGAGGGGGGCAAGATGAGAACCTGATGAAGAAGAGGACATGGGAATAACCCGATGAAGAGGAGGACATTATGATAACCTGATGAAGAGGAGGACATGATGAGAGCCTGATGAAGAGGAGGACATGGGAATAACCGGATAAAGAGGAGGACATGATGAGAACTTGATGAAGAGGAAGGGATGGGAATAACCTGATGAAGAGGAGGACATAATGAGAAACTGATGAAGAGGAGGAGATGGGAATAACCTGATGAAGAGGAGGACATGATGAGAACCTGATGAAGAGGAGGACATAGTGAGAACCTGATGAGGAGGTCATGATGAGAACCTGATGAAGAGGAGGACATGATGAGAACCTGATGAAGAGGAGGTCATGATGAGAACCTGATGAAGAGGAGGACATAGTGAGAACCTGATGAGGAGGTCATGATGAGAACCTGATGAAGAGGAGGACATGATGAGAACCTGATGAAGAGGAGGTCATGATGAGAACCTGATGAGGAGGAGGTCATGGGAATAACCTGATGAAGAGGAGGATATGATGAGAACCTGATGAACAGGAGGACATAGGAATAACCTGAAGAAGAGGAGGTCATGATGAGAACCTGATGAAGAGGAGGACATGATGAGAACCTGATGAAGAGGAGGTCATGGTGAGAACCCGATGAAGAGGAGGTCATGATGAGAACCTGATGAAGAGGAGGACATTGGAATAACCTGATTAAGAGGAGGACATGATGAGAACCTGATGAGATGAGGACATAGGAATAACCTGATGAAGAGGAGAACATAGGAATAACCTGATGAAGAGGAGAACATGATGAGAACCTGATGAACAGGAGAACATAGGAATAACCTGAAGAAGAGGAGGTCATGATGAGAACCTGATGAAGAGGAGAACCTGATGAGAACCTGATGAAGAGGAGGTCATGATGAAAACCTGATGAAGAGGAGGACCTGATGAGAACCTGATGAAGAGGAGAACCTGATGAGAACCCGATGAAGAGGAGAACCTGATGAGAACCTGATGAAGAGGAGGTCATGATGAAAACCTGATGAAGAGGAGGACCTGATGAGAACCTGATGAAGAGGAGAACCTGATGAGAACCTGATGAAGAGGAGGTCATGATGAAAACCTGATGAAGAGGAGGACATGATGAAAACCTGATGAAGAGGAGGACCTGATGAGAACCTGATGAAGAGGAGGACCTGATGAGAACCTGATGAAGAGGAGAACCTGATGAGAACCTGATGAAGAGGAGGACCTGATGAGAACCTGATGAAGAGGAGAACCTGATGAAGAGGAGAACCTGATGAGAACCTGATGAAGAGGAGAACCTGATGAAGAGGAGGGCATGACGAAAATCTGATGAAGAGGAGGACCTGATGAGAACCTGATGAAGAGGAGAACCTGATGAAGAGGAGAACCTGATGAGAACCTGA
>JBAFTA010000025.1:2830041-2844221 GCA_036919975.1 Melanotaenia parkinsoni
GTGTGTTATTTCTACAAAGTTCTGTTAGTAATAAATTCTGTTTCTTCTTCTGGTCGACCTTTATGCTGCTACATCTACAAAATAAGTAAAAAATAAAATAGAAAGAAATGGTTTGGAGTTTTAAGGGTTAATGATTCATTTACAACCTCTGCAGGAAACTGTTCACCCTCCTCTGTAGAGCTGAGCAGGAATCATATGATGAAACTAAAACTGGGAGTTCTGGACTGTCCTGAAGTCTTTAAACACATCATCCATCACACACAGCTGCAGGGATTCTCTCACCCTCTAAAACAAGATTCAGAGGAGTGTGTGTCAGGAAACACACACACATCCAGTGTTGCAACTGAGAAGCAGGTTTAATTATAAGTAAAATGTTCTGTTTTTAAGGTAGCCATAAATCAACAAGATTTTTTTTTTTTGTTTGTTTTTTATTGTGTTTAGTTCCAGTTCACATCTGTTTTCATGAAACTGATCAACTCTCTGATGAACCAGGCTGGTCAGAGAAAACCAAAGATCACAGGAGCTATGTCAGGATCTGACTGCTCATCAAAAAAAATCATAAAAAGTTTACTTGGTTGTCATAACGACGTTTGATGTTAAAGCAGCTCAAACAGCAGCTGACCCCATCCAGTCCTGCAGAGATGCTCCTCATGAACAAACAGGAGGGTTGACATGGAGAAGTGCTGCTTGGTGGCTTCTTTTCTAGTCATTAATGCTCCAGAGGATTCTTAAGTTTTTCCTTCTGTGCCCCTCAGCTGTAAAATTATCTACTTGAAATTTTTCTTCTTTAAATCTTTTCTCTAAACTCACTTTAATGTGGTCAGGAGAAAATATGGTTTGTTGTTCTGGAGAAGTTCTGAAGCCACATTAGTCTGTGAAAATAAGTTGTTTTATTCTCTGTCTTAATTCCGATAAGTCTGGAAATAAGTCTGGAAATAAGAAGTTAAGACTCTGTCAGGGGCGTGTCCAAACTGTTGCTTCATCTATACTCTGCACTTAGAAAGTGGGTGGATGGAAATCTCCCCCAATCACCAGACAGCATCGCTAAACCACCCCTCACTCCTCCCAACATTAAACAAAACTCTCATTTAACATTTTTCATATGGTATCCAGAACAAGCAATCATTCCAAGTATGCATATGATGTGTTTCCTCTTCTTTATGCCCAGATATAAATTACTCTTGTTTTCCTCCAATCATCGGGCAGGAGTTTCACTTCCTGCTGTACGAGGCCAGTAAGATCATTTGAACCATGAGTTCTCCCCCTGTGCTGCCTTCAGAGGGAGGCACCCCGTTACAAATGGCTTCCAGCTGCTGTTAGATGGAGGGCTGACGCTGTTAGGTCACTACAACACCAAGAGGCCCTGATGAGGGATCCTGTGGACTCTGAGACCACTGAAAGTCTTCAGTTTGTCAAGGTGTGGAAGCTGGGGCTCAGAATAGCAGCAAGAATTTTCTAAGGTGCTACCCTGCAGAGAAGAAACCAGGCTTCGGCTGCAGGAATCTCCGTTTTATAACATCCATTCAGGCTGCAGCTGCTTTTCCTCCATCTGCTTAGTTAAAGGGACGTTATCGTTGCAAGAGAAGCTGGAACCATATCAGAGCTGACAGACGTGGACGGACTGAAACCATGGAACGGTGCCAGCAACCGTCACACCAGCCTGCCACGCACCAGTGTTCATCTTTACAAGAGTTTCCACATTATCTCTGTTCATGTGGGAGATATTTGTTCTGCTGACCAATCATCAACTGTTTCCTCCTGGAAGAGGCGTCCATAAAAGTTTCGTTCTGTGTTTTAGAGAAATTTAAATATGACTCCAGATGGAAATACCCCCACCCCCTCACGTACACACACACGCACACACACATAAAGAAGAATAAAAAATAACATAAAAGTTAAATAAAAACATTGAGTACATTAAAACAGACTAAAATAGGTTAAAAGAATGAAATTAATACACATAAATAGATTTAAGTAGAATATCAAACATAAGATAAGAAATACATTTAAATGAAAACAACAAATAGAACAAACTACTAGTTAAAACAGGTCAAAAAGATAAATTAAATGTCATGTCTTCTTCTATTACTTCTTTCTTTTTTAGTTGGAGATTATGCCAGTCTTTTTCTTACATAAAGAGACCAGCATCAGGATGTCCTCCAAGGCAGGTGATGGTGTCTCCATCACTTTATTCCTGACCTTCCCAGCCTCCTTGTCCCTTTTCTCTGTGATGTGTTCATCCTGATCCCAGCTCGGATGTCTGAACTTTAATGATAATGTAAGCTGTGAGGTTGTTGGGTCGAGGATCTGCTTCATCTGTTGTCATGGAAATCAGATCAGCGGATTTTCAGAGAATGATCCTCCATTCTGTCAGGATGACTTAGACGTAACTTCTACCAATTTGAAGGATTTTATATGTATGCCCCCCCCTTCATTTCCTTCACTTACCTCCATACATGCTCACCTTTAACCCCTCCCTCTGGGCGGATTTTTATAGACTAAAATTAAATTATTGTCCTGTTATTATCATGTCTATATTTATTATTTATATATATTATAAACCTCTTCCCTACAAGCACCCTGAAAGACACAAATCATCTCTTACTGTTGCTGTTTGTGGAGAAAAAATTGATTCCAGCTCTAAAAACTCTGCTAATGTTTTTCCTATGACTCTGCCTTTGTTTGAAATGAACCGTGAAAGTCCTGGTTGTGTTGATAAAGATGAAGATGTGCACTATTCAAAAAATTAACCATCTTTGGGTTCACTTCTTTCTGGAAAGTTATTATAAAGTGAATTTGGGCATTTTCCCTGCATCTGGACTGCTAGTGGCCAGTAGAGGTGTCAGTCAGGAAAACCAACCAGAGGTATTCAGAGATACGGTATTTACTATGAATGAAATATAATACGTTTCACAGTCAGGGCATCCCTCTATAAAAACATCTGGAAAACGGCTCTGGTTCTTCTTTTTTTTTTACCCTGTACTGAAGCATAGTTCCTTATTAAAAATGACTTTACTCATTCCTAGGATTATTTACTAATTCCTAGGACAACTTTATTCGTTTGGGTAAATCAGAAAAAATTCCGGTCTTCTTTATTCAGTGATTTGGTTTGAAGCAGTTTATCAAGTTGTTGTTTGTAAAGTCTTCTTTCCCAAGTAGGAAATGATATTCTGCACATTTCTAAACGTGATTTAAAATGTATGTACTAATTAGGTACTTGGCATCGGTAAAACAAAGCTCACAGATCCACTGCTGTTTTCCTTTATCGCCATCAGGAGTCAGGAAGTAAGATGAGGATTCCTCCTGAAGGAGTGGACTCTGACATGATGTATTGTATTGTATTGTATTTGAGTCTAAATGTTCCGGTAGTGAAGTCACCTTTGAATTAAAGTTATTAAAGGAAACTCTTTCATTAACACCACAGCTATATAACAACAGGGCAGAGTGAGAAGTTCGCCTCAAGGCTGAGGGTTGATCAGGTGATAAATCTGCTCCTATTCCTGCTTTGTTTTGTTCTCCTGACTTTATGTTCGTCCCAGCTGGGACTTTGAAGGCATCCAAACTCATGAGATTCCCAGAATGACCTGTTGGGATACTGTTTATTTGACCATGTTGGGAAAATGGTCTGCTGTCTGATTTAAGTGTTTCTGGCCATGAGCTGCAAGTCAGACCTTGTTTCATACATCTGTAAATCTAAGAGTCAGCAGGCAGAAGTAGAAAGTCATTAAAAACATTTTGAGCAAAAGTCATGAAGAAACAGGATAGTTCAGCACAAATGAAAACCTGATGGCTGAATGTCATAGAAACATGATGCACATTTATATAATTAGTTGTTGAACTGCATCCAATTCATCACCCTCCAAAGAACATAAGTGGATTATGATGAGGGTTAATAAAAGGGCTTGTCAGCTGGTTGTTTAGTGGAACCGGCAATTGGACAGTGAAGTTTAATTTCACAGCCGAACCCAGTAGAACTGGACCTCTCCTCTCAGAGGCATCACCATTGTGGCTTTTGAGGTGTTTTTTTTTTTTTGGCTGGACTGAGGCTGAGAGTCCGGTAGGGTTCTCTGATGTAGGTTTGGTCTTGGAGGGGTGAGTGGGTTCAGAGCACAGCAGGTTTTTGGAAAGCCTTTAACTAAGCAGACAGACTACTTAAGGCAACCCTTGGTGTCCAGCCTGCAGCCAGCGATGGATGTCACCAGGGCTGAAACTCTTGATATTACATTTTGAATTTGACTTTGTCTGAAGCGTAAATGCTCCTGAATGGAGACAGCCAGCCAGCCACAGCAGCAATTTCCTGTTGTCTTTGAGGCATTCTTTGCTCCTCTTTTTCTCTATTTATTACATTATGCAGCTTAAAGCAGGCTATCCCAACAAATATGAGCCCAAGTAGAGTGAACTGCATTGAATTGTGGGTATTTTCTGACTTTCTGCGATGTCTGGACGAACTCTAAAGAGGCTTTGACAGTTTATTGGCTCGCTTAGGGAGATTGGAGCAGACCATGGGAACTAAAGACTGGTTTCTTTTGCATTAACCTTGCGGTTTAAGGACCATTTTAAGAGCAG
Organism: Melanotaenia parkinsoni; assembly: GCA_036919975.1. NCBI lineage: Eukaryota > Metazoa > Chordata > Actinopteri > Atheriniformes > Melanotaeniidae > Melanotaenia > Melanotaenia parkinsoni. Next base: position 2,834,608 of record JBAFTA010000025.1, read on the forward strand.
GTTTTAAGAACAGTTTTAAAAAAAAAGTTTTAAGGACAGGTGTGGAATCAGTAGCAGTTTTTCAGTCTGAAACTGAGTCCAGCAGTCAGGGATGTAGAAGTCTGACATTAGTAGGGACATAAAATTATCCCACAGAGGCTCCTGGAATATAGATGTTTATTTGCAGCACCATGAAATTCAGTGGATAGAAAATCTGCACAAGCAGAAGTTTATAATGCAGAATATTCTGTACAGGGACTGACAATAAGCTTTGTTTGTTTGTTTGAATCCAGGATTATTTCACTTGATGATTTCTGTAATTTTATGAGTTAAAGACATCTGCTGGTATATTAGTCTCACATCAGTATTGTCCAGACATGGACGTAGTCTGTACTACGGTCACCTTCACAGAAATGTTCTTCTAGCTGTAATAAGTTAGAAAAAGAAAATCTATGTGATTTTATTCATCTTAACTTAGCTTTACAGACATAGTCCAGTTCAATCTAATTAATTGTAGTCCATTTATAATCCAGTTAAAACAAATCTATAATATGATTCACATCAGTCCACTTTCTAATAACTGTGTTCATATAAACTAGTTCATAAAAATAATGAGCTAGCTAAGAAAACCAATGGATTGGATCAAATCTTCTCTTTGATTCAGTCCTCCATCCTGAGCTGCACGAGGAGACAGTGGCGAGGGAAACCTCCATCAGATACCTGCTGATTATATGTGAGAAGAATTTAAAATTTTAAAACACGGTGCAGATGAAGAGAAAACTGGAGAAAAAGGGTCTCTGATGGAATTCTCATCAGAAACCTCGCTTCAGCATTTTGGATCAGATGGAGACTTTTCAGAACATTTCTGGGACCGAACAGTGATGTAGAACCTTCATCTTTTTTATTGTCTTACTTTTTATTTCCCTTATTCCATCCATCTTCTGTACCGCTTCGTCCATTACGGGTCGCGGGGAAGCTGGAGCCTAACCCAGCATTTAGCAGGTGAGAGGCAGGTTCACCTGGATGGGTCACCAGTCCATCGCAGTTATTTCCCTTATAATCACTTCTATCCAAGGAAAGTCTGTACTTTCTTTTTTAGTGACATCTTTCAGATGGTGTTCAATCTGCAATTTTGATTTTTGTTCCTGTTAACAGTATTTTTGCTTATTTAAGAGTGAAAGTTAATGTAAGTTGGACCGATTAGTCTGAAAGAATCTCAGTCGTGGCTCTGTCCACAGATTTCTGTTTTTTAACATCAGCAGTATGTATGATTTATGTTTATATCAGTCACATGAAGGCCAGCTGTGGTTCCTGTTTGGTGCTGCTGTGATTTACGTGTTACTGTCAGTAAAAGTTCAGCTCTGGGTGTTTTCTCTGGTTTTGGTTCTCTGGTTTTCTTTGGTTTCCATGGTGACATCTCTTGAACTTCTTCAGAAATGTGCACTTTAAATCGGGGAAAAACTATCATATTTTGTTGGGGCATCTTTGTGACTTTGCATCCATCTCATCATTTTAACTGTCAGAAAATCTTGGAGGGAGTTTAAGAATAATCACTTTAAACATTTGGGTTTTAACTCAGAAAGACATCTGAGTAAGCGAACAGAGAGTATTGTGACCTTGCTGCTGTTGATCTGACTGCAGATGTTCTGAAACAGATGTGTGACAGCGTATGTTTTCTGGGTTTTATAACCTCCATCCTGAGAGTTGGTGATACTCCGACAGCGTGGGGTGACGTGAGTATTCAGACCATGAAACAGCCCTGAAACCTGACCGGTCATCTCTCATTACTCATGTGGAGAGCAGACAACAGGAACCCTCCAGCCGCTTTTCTCATTCCCACAAGTTTCATTTAACCCACTCAGAACTGGGAAAAATAACTTTTTCTGCTTCAGCTGTACATTTGTGGAGTCATAAAAATAGTTAGCCTATGAGCTGCTCTGCCTTAGAAATGTCACATGAATCTTTGCTGACTCAGATCTCCTGCAGCATAACTCAGTGGGAATTCAGATTTCAGCTGACTCTGCCGACTCAGCAGAGTCGCAGAGTCAGCCCTCATGTGACAGTTTTGCTTCAGCTAAAACGACTTCTATGATCACTTTGGTTAACCTGAAAAATAATTAACCAGACTGTATGCTCTGAGGCTGCGGGGTGGTGGTGAGCACTGTGTCCTCACAGCAGAAAGGTTGTGGTTCTAATATCAGCATTACTGCTAATAAAGTGCAATCTGGAAACCTGGATTATGAATTCAGACTTCTTATTTTAGGGTCAAATCATTGAAAAACCACAGTTCTGAAACTGTGCTTGTCAAAGTCTTGAAAGCCATCAATGTAAACACAGATAAGCTTGGTTCTGGTTCTGTTAGATCTCAGTTGTGCTATTTGGTAATTGCTATTTGCTTGATTTTTTACTTTTGTCTGTCTTTACTTTTTTGGTTTTACATTTAACCTGTGTTTCTTTCATATTTATTTTTATTGCACAATATTTTGATTAAACAGATGACGTGTGAAGTTTCTCAAGGTTCCATGTAGGGCCTCCCGTTATTCAGCATCTATGTGCTCCCACTCAGATCAAGAAAACCAGCCAAATATCTGATCATAATTATGCTGACGACACTCAGCTTTATATTACTGTCTCACCAGGAGACTCTGGTCCCAGGCAAAGCTTCAGTTCATGTCTTCATCAAATCAATATTTTAATGTTCCAGAAGTTTCTCTAGATAAATAAAGACAAGTCTGTATTTTTTTGTATTTGGAAACAGAGGTGAGCATCCAGCTCAAGTCAACAATTTTAAATCCAACAGATCAATCCAGAAATGTCATTACTGTCACCTAAGCCAGATTTTAAGAGCCAAATTAAAGCAGGAACCAAATCAGGCTTTTACTACCTGGAGAACAGATCTATAATAAGGAAACTGATTTAGAAAATACTTCATCTTGACTACTGTAACAACGTTTTTACAGGTCTCTCTAAAAACGTCACTATGACAACTGCAACTAATTCAGAAAGCTGCTGGTTGTGTCCTCACAAGCATACACAAAGGGAACATATGATACTCCGGTTCTCATATTTTTACACTGATTCTGGTTCTGGTCCAGAATATAGATCTGATCTGCTGAGCCACGAGCCACTAAGACTTCTAGGACCATCTGGGTCCGGTTTGTTTTCCTTCTCGAGAGTTCAGATTAAACATTTAGTTTTTCTGCTCCTGATATGTGGAACAAACATCAGAAAACTGGTTCTGTCCAGGTTCTCCTGGTTCATGTGTGGGTTCTCTCCATGACCTCCAGCTTCGTCCTTTTCAGAAAGATGATGTTGGGTTAACTGGTGGCTTTGAGGAGTGAGTTGTTGTGGGATCTGGGATGGGCTGGTTTTCTGTCAGCTGGGACAGGCTCCCTGTACTTTGTGTCTTTGACCAGATCAGGTGAATAAAAACAGGAAAAAATTATTTAGCATGAAGCAAATATATTGTTTTTGTTAATTTCTATAAACAATATATGAATTCATTGGATTCAGTGCTTGCAGTCTGAGCCTATCTCCTTTTTTTAGTAACCACATTTCTTTTATATTTCCTATGTCAGTGCTCATGTCATCCTCAGGAATATAAGGTGGATTCTTTATTACAAACAGAGAGTGAATATGTTATTATAAGGCGATATAATCATAAATGTGATGTAAATCATCTGTTTGTAAAATGTAAATGTGTTCCTGCATATTGTTTGTTTGTTATAAATAAAGTTTGTATAAAAAAACCCATGACAGACCCCGGTGAACATGTGTGTGGACCGAAGAGCCGCAGTCTTCTGTTACTGCAGCACTTTCAGTTAATCTGATCTGATTGTCTCCGGCTCGTCTCATTCCTTCTTCTTCTCTGGTTCTGTCTCCTACAGCGTGGGTGGGCTCCCTCTCCATGGGCATGATCTTCTTCTGCTCTCCCATCGTCAGCGTCTTCACCGACATCCTTGGCTGCAGAGTGACCGCAGTGGGTGGGGCAGCCGTGGGTTTTGTGGGCCTGCTGGCCAGTTCCTTTGTCAAGTAAGAAAGAGAATAAACTGAGGTTAACATCAGACCTGGATAAAACAGTAAAACTCTGTGAGGGAGACCTGAGGCATTTCAGAGTTTATAACAAGTAGCTGGGACGTAAAACATCTCTTATTATTGACTCAGCCTGTTTACAGACAACTCCATGTTTGGGAATGTTGCAGCTCCGACTTGTTTTGCTCCCTTTGTTCTGTGAATAATTACCTGGAATCTGGTCGACTTGTGAGGGAACAGAGCCAAAGGTTGGAGCTCCATGTTCCTGTTTTATTATTTTAAATAAGGAACAAAACAGCTGAAATACTCTTTACCTGCTGGTTGTTAGACAGACTTACACAAACCTGGGCAGGCTGACAGCTCACCGTTTTCAAATTTTATTAATAATATTTTTATTTATTCCAGTCAGGACTCTGAAAGTCAGTTTGCAGCATTTTCTGAACATTTTTGAACATCAACCCTCAAATCATAAAATCCTGTCTCAGTTTCCTATCATCATCATCTGTTCTTCCTCTCTTCTCAGGTCTCTGGGCCTCATGTACTTCACCTACGGCATTGTGTTCGCCTGCGGCTGCTCCTTCGCCTACCAGCCCAGCCTGGTCATCCTGGGCCACTACTTCAAGAAGCGGCTGGGTCTGGTGAACGGCATCGTGACGGCCGGCAGCAGCTTCTTCACCGTCACGCTGCCGTTTGCCCTGTCGGCCCTCCTGGAAAAAGTGGGCCTACAGAACACCATGCGGGTCCTCTGCATCCTCATGTTCGTACTGATGCTGGCCGGCTTCACCTACAAACCCCTGCTGCCCGTCAAACCATCAAACGCCCAAACAGGAAAATCACGCATCAGTCAGATCTTCAACGTCAACATCTGGAGGTCTGTGGGATACCGCATCTGGGCCTTCGGCATACCTGCAGCCCTCTACGGCTACTTTGTACCCTACGTTCACCTGGTAAGTTTTAGGCATTCAGTTCTTAATAGATGCCAGCTGAGACAGTCCATGATGGGATGCAGATGTCTTGTTTTGGATCTGTAGTTTGAGTAGTATAAATGTGAGAGATGAGAGGAAATTTAATATTCAGTGACGGTAAAGATGGTTTCTGACTTCAGTATACTTAAAAAAACACATCGATCTACATCAATACATCGATTCAGTGATCAATGATCCAACATCCTGAAAATATGGTGTGAACATGGAAGCATTTTTCAAAACAAATAGAAATCCATTCTTTTAGTTTTCTTTCCCATGATCGGAACATTTTAAAACTTAACATCCAGATTGTGGTTTGTGGGTTGCTTCAATTTACCGCCCTCTTAGAAAAGTCCTCTCCCAAAAACTGCCATAAAACATTACAAATTAATTCTTTAAAAAATGGCCCTCATCAGACACAAGTTATTTTCCATAAAATACATGTTTTGAAGTTGGGAGATTTTTTCTCTTAATCAGTTTAAATGTACTAGAAAATAGTCCCATGATTACTTATTGCTAGATGAATTGGTTTTAACTGAAAGTAATGTGACTTTCTTTTAGGAGAAGATAATATTTACATTTTCTTCTGTGTTCCAGGTGAATTTACGGTGACTCAGTAACACATCTTGATTCTCTAGTAATCTCACATGTCTCAGCTTTCTGTACAGACCAGGATTACACATACAGTCCTGGTAGTTGTGGAGATAAACTTCATGTATTTTTGGGCTGATTTCAGACAGGAGGTTAAAAGAAAGCCAGAACAGTTTTGACTCAAACAATAAATTTATTTTTTAAATGTCATCAGAGGGGGAAAGAAAAACTTGGACATTTCTGTTGTTTACTGTGTTTCCCAAACTTGAACCATTGATTAATTTTTTCTATTTTTCATTTTCTGGGTATTTTGGTGATATTTTATCTGCTCAGGATTTTTTAAATCTTCCTTTTTATCTTAAATAAAATAAAAAATATTTAAAAAGTCAAACTGATCATCTTCACAGTGTTTCGGGATTTGGATTTTTTAAGTATTTCCTCTTTACCAGTGACCCCTTCCTCCCCTGATTCCCTGATTTGAAGAGAAATTTCTATTTTTTTAGTATAAACCCCATCCTGTAGTTCGGGTTTTCATATTCAGTCTGCTGATTTGGTTTTTATGCCATCTGACCTCTGTAATATTTACAGTTCGGAGATGTTTACCGGATCGTGTTACATGCAGACATTTGAAGCCCTGCAGCACGGAGCAGACAGATTCAAGCCAGACTCCTTCTACTCAGATCCAGTTCTGTAAACTGCTGCTGGGTTCCCTGAACTGGTTTTATTTCTCCTGTAAGACAAGACTCAGTAACTGCGGAGCAAACACAGTGGAGGACAGGAGGCGGGATGTGTTGGACGGAGACTGTTTGTTTGGACTTGGTGACCATGTTATTGGAAGCAGATCAGCAGGAAGCAGGAATCCCAGCCGGAGTTTCCACAACACTTCTCCAGTGTCTGCTACTCAGACTGGGACACCACAGGGGCTGCGGCCTCATAACACTCGTAGCCCAAACAGCAAAGTACAACACACACTGGCGTTAAAGTCCAGCCCACGCCTGGAGACACTGCATGGAAAGAAGAAGGAGGAAAAACACTTCAGTGAAACAGGAAGGGAGTCCTGCAAATCCTCGTCATAGTTTCTGGGTATAGCAAGTGTGTGTGTGTGGGTGTGTGTACGTGTGTGTGTGTTCTTAAAAAGCTGCTGAATGCAGCCTCATCCCAGCTGCCAGACCAGCCTTCCTCTTTCCAAATCAGAGTAAAGTCCTTTTAGGGACACACTGCTGCTGGTCTGAGTGAAGACATTGGCCTTCAGATATGGTTCTATTTACCCTGTTGGATAAAGAAAAATAGGTGTGGTACTGTATCTCCAGCAGCATGCCGGTTCAGGGACATAAATCCAACAAGAGCGGAGCACCAAAAAGTTTGATCTTATCGTTATCACCACAGATTCTCCTTCCTGCACACACAGCCAAACACGAGGATCACCTGCAGGGCTGAGGTGTTTGGGTGCCATGATTAATGACCGTTAAACATCCAGAGCAGAAACAAGGTGGGAGCCAGCCTGCAGAGGGGCTCCAAAAGGGAAAATTCCTGCTCAAACACATACTGACACGTTAGCGTTTGGACGTGTGCTGCATTTAAAGCTGCATCCTGTTAATGATTTCACAGCTGACGTTTTCACTCAGGGGTTACTGGTGACTAAACAAAGACTGAAAAAAGGAAGTATTTATTAGTATAAATATTTTTATTACTTAATTTCAGTTTATTTATACAGCACCAGCTCACAGTGTGTCTTCTCACACAGAGAATAATCCATTTCAGCAGCAGTCATTTAATCCCAGTTCATGAAGAATAACTCAAAGACAATAACAACATAATTATTAATTATACCTGCATTTGATGAGAAACTAGTTTCCTATTATTTATCAAGGTCTTTCTAACGGAGTAATTATTGTGGTTGAATTATTATAGAAATAATTATTTTGAATAATTAAAAAGTTAATTTAAAATATTTCCAATATTTTATCTAAAAAATCCCTTGGGGAATTAATAAAGTATTCAAATTATTTTCATAAATTTAATTTATTTAATATGAATATTCTGCCAAAGGACTGCATGATGAAATAATCGCTATCTCATCTGCATAAAAATATTCCTCAAAAATTAGCTTTCTATGTCGTCCTGACCAAAACTCCAGGAAACAATTTAACCAGGACACGGAGGTTAGTGAACAACAGATTTCTGCATCGTCTCTTCATGGTTAGAGATAAACAACAATAAACAACAATAAGATAAACAACAATAAGAGATAAATGACAGCAGGAGAGATAAGCAGCAGTTTTTCATCTGAAATGTTAGATTTTACTGAGAGTTTGAATCTCGTTGACATGTTTCATCTTTTTACTGTATAAATATTTTCAGCTGCAGTAAATGAAGAAACTCAGATGCAGGTTTCCGGCTGTAGTTTGGTCCTCAGATCAGGAGGTGGAGCAGCTTCCTGTGATTTTTACTACTCACGAGGTTCAGTGGATGAAGATCCTGCAGTCTTTGACAGCAGCTCTTGGTTAAACACAAAGATGTTTCTTCTCACTCATGCAGGCGATGAGTGGAAAACAGACTTTATGCAACATCACTGCCTTCTGATGATAGTGAAACCCAGGGGTGCTGAAGTGTCTGCAGACTTTGGTTCAGCCACTCTGAGCCTGCATAAACATCTGGATGCAGTTTTCAAATTATAATATAATATATAGGTATCTGGACAGTCCCAATCCAGATACCTGTACGGTCCTGATCCAAGTATGTAGATGGTCCCAGTCCATCAGGGAGGAACACACGGTGATGAAGGAGGAAGTTAAAGCTGCTACCACATGATGCTGGTCATTTTACAAAATGAGAGCAAAGATCAGGAAGTCCAGCGGGAATGTGGGGAACATCTGGCCTCTGGGGGAATCTCCTCCTCAAGGATCAGTGTGGGTATCATGGGTTACTCTGCTGATGCATGAACAGTTGCAGTGCTGCTTCTGGGAGAACAGGATACTCCTGAATACAGAGCATGTTGTTGTACATGGATGAAGATTAGAAGTCATCCAGAGGTCGCTGCAGACGGATGTCGGACCTGCACGGGGGGAATGAGGGGGGTTGCAGACAGACAGGCCCTTTGAGCAGCTGCAGTCTGCCTGGAGGTGGAAATAGCTGGACGGACTCCACACAGCAGACCTCTTTCAGAGTCTGGGTCTCAGCTGGGGGGTGCAAAGCAGATAATCTATGAAACAAACATCTGGGCTGCTTTTCTGACAGTATGAGGGTGACAGCAGTGATCACGAGCAGCCACAATGAAAGAAGCATGAGGAATAGTGAGATGTGGAGGAGTGGGATGAGGGTAATGAGTCTTGCCTGGAAAATGGCTGCTGAATAGGGTGGGGGGGGGTGAAATGTTCATGTCTGATTGCAGCTACATTTCTAAGGCAGAGAGCAGATCTCTGTTTCCCAGCATCACCACAAAAACTCACATAAACCTGCACATAACTGCTGATGGGACGTTAAAAATTCAACTACTTTCATTTGTTCTATACTCGAAATGATGAAGCTTGTAGCTCATCTTCATTCAGAGGTGCACGGCTTTCCGTTAATCTGATGGCAGCTGAGTGTGTTGCTGCTTTTGACATGAGTGACTTGAGTCTGAACCTGGACCTGACAACACAACAGCGGCATCAGTGGATACAATCCCAGTGGGAAAACGTTTGGATCGTATGGAAAATGAAAATGAACAAAACTATTCTTCCACCAGCACAAAGTCCTGGTTATTTCAGGCCAGGACTACAGGCCTGGAAAAGATGTTGCTGTAAAATATGAGTGAACTTTGCTGTGTGCAGCAGTCTGATCTGTGGGATTCACCGATTTTCATCCATTCACATGTTCAGCGGGTGCAGAGCTTCTTTTACACACTCAGAAAGGGAAAATAAGTCCCCCCCAAAAAACTAAAAGTCAGTGGAACAAATCTGATTTCTCCTTTTAAACAGAAGAAAGGTGAAATTGTACATTCATGTTGTTTATTGTCTGCACTGCTTCTGTTTATTGTTCATATATACATCTTCTGTACAGTCCTCT
>JBAFTA010000025.1:2894416-2906375 GCA_036919975.1 Melanotaenia parkinsoni
ATATAGTGGGGCAGGTTCTCCCACTTTGGAGTTTGAAGTTTGAAGGGTTAAAAGCTTTTTTGATGGCTAGAGGATTTTTGTAGACCAGAGATACTTCAGCAAACCAGAACCTGTGGAAGGACCTGGAAGCAAACATCATCAGAGCGCTGCAGCAGATCTGCCTGTTGGTATTTATCATCCCCGTTCCCATGGCAACTTCTCATGTGTGAGGATAACTACAGTCTTGTTTGCAGCTAGAAGACAAAGTTGCATCATTAGAGAGGAGATGATGATGATGCTCTGGCTCGACTCCACGGCAACAAAACAAAGAAAAGCTGAAGGAAAAGGAGCAAGTAGGTTCATCCTGTCTATTCCTGTTGTAGTTGTAAGAATTCTTTTGATCAGACAGAGTTATTTAGGGAGTTGTAATTTTACCTTGGAGAAAAAGGAGATAAATCTAAAGGAGGGAAACATGTCTGACATCAAAGAAAAAACACAAACAGCTTCCTGATCAAAGAAAAATCACTTCAATTGATCCGTTCTCACCTTGTGACTCAGGCGTTTCTATCTGAGAGGTCTGGTTCTTCTCTCTCCTCCTCTGCTTCTCATCCTCCCAGATGGCCTGCAGACCCGGGTTCCTGCCGATCTGATCTGGACACAAACAAAAACCTCAGCCCACTGCATCATCATCATCTTTAGCTTATTTTTTTATTATTATTTTTTTTTTTTTTTACTTTCCGCTCCATGGAGCCGGTGGTTTTTGGTGTGGTTTAGAGTCCAGTCTGATCTAAATCAGCCAAGCTCATACATTTAACATTCAGTGGTGCTGGGGGTCCATCAGCAGACCTGCAGACTTTAAAGTCACCCACCACAGGAAAAGCTGAGTACATCTGCACATTAACCTTTTCTGATGCACTCAAGACTGACCGGAGGGGCATAAAGCATCCAATTACATGTGATTTATCATGTTTTATCAGTAATGTGGAAAACTGAGGCACAAAAGCACAGCTGTGTCTTTCCTCTTATGGTGTTATAGGAACATAACCCTCATTCAGAAGCAGGAGCTGCATCTGTTCTGGGAGCTTCATCGAACAACACCATCTGCTTATTGGCCGAGAACTGTCTCCTCCCCAGCCTCCTCTCCACTCTGCTCCCCTGCGACAGGAGGTTTGAAGTCAGCTCCACGGATAATGGATAATGGATTTAATGTGTTTAGGCTCTCAGATGGAGGCAGCCTGAAAAGCAGCTCCATCAGTCATCTGAGCTAACTGCTGGAAACAGATACCATGCATACCAAGACCAGCGCTGTGGAGAGGTGGGGACAATGTCCTGGAGGGTCTTACTTTCAATATCGAGGCGGTTTAGGATGTCAACAGCAACGGCATCAACCTCCAGCTCACACGTGCTCTGCCTCTCCACCTCATCCAGGACCAAGGAGCTACAAACAGCAAAGATAAAAACTGATTTACTGTCAGATCAGGTTGTTGTTAAAGATCTACGGCAGGTAGACTCACCTAGGTAACGCGCTCTCCTCCCAGTGGACAAAAGTGCCCCCCTGGGTGCTGTCGTTCAACTTGGAGGTACAGGGGCTCTTCCAGGGACTGATGCTTAACCGACAGCTGGACGTTTGTCTTGTTCCTTCTTCTGGAAAAGACAAACATGAATAAAGAGTTTCTCTGAGAAGGATCTGTCGGGCATTTTAACGTCATTCCTCCAGGTTTTCTGCTGCTGAAACCTCCGGAGGAATGGAGAGGATCACAGAAGAAGCTTTTCCTTGGCAGTGGCTGGATTCATCATCTCAGAAATTATTAGACTATTTTCTTCTTTATACTCAGGTTAAGGGTTCCCTGAGATTATTCTATTAAAGGAAGAATGAAAACAACAGAAGAGCCCTGACTGTCTTTTATCTTCTAAAGATATCCGGATAAGTCTGGTTTTTATCCATGAACACCCTGACAAAAGAGTGATTTACCAGCTTTAAACCATTTACCAGAACATCACTGACACAAAACACTTTTAATCCACAAAATACAAGGTTGTTGATAGGAGGTAAAACATGAAAAGAAGAATATCAAGAACAAAAATACCAAGAACCTGAATACGAAGAGGAAGAATGTAAAAAAATATGAGGAATAAAAAAAATAGGAGTAAGAATGGAAGAATAAAAGAAGAAGATTAAGTTGAAAAATACAGCGAAGAAGAAGAAAAAAGTAAAACCATGGTTCTGTCTCAGGAGTCATTACTAGAATAAGGTCTTCTGGCAGTTTGGAAACCTTGTCTGAGAGCTGAAGCTGTGTGATGGATGTGAAAAGACATTAACGCCTCCACGCATCTTCAGCTGGAAGCAGCCTCATCGTTCTGCCGTCTGATCCCAGATTAAGAGCCGGCTTTGAAGCTGGGACTTCAGCGGAGAAGAAAATGTGAACAGGTGTAGCCATTATTGGGGTATTTGGCTTTCTTTGTTGTGTGGAGCATTAAAACCTTTTTTCCATTGGTTGCACCAGTAGAGGTGGATCAAACGTGGGAACCCTGCTTCTATTAGAGGAGATCCAAGCGTGAGGGTTTCTATAAAAGAACTTTATTAAACCGAGGTGAGGAATTTCCTGTCCTGAATGATTTCCGTCTTCACATGTGAAGATCCTGCTGTAATGTGAGCATAAAGATGGCAAACACACCAGTCTGAGATCAAACAGAGCTGGAACTCAGCTGGAACAGGGGCTAGGTTTGGAAGGGTGCATCCACACCAGGATAGTCTGGTTGGGCGGGGAAATCTGAAAAATTTCCTACCTTCTTGCACATATTGCACATTAACGAATATAATAAAAACAACATACAACATGTAAATGTGCACAGTGTTAGCATAGCAGCTAATTCATTTCTGTTGTCCCTTGGCAGGTCCCAGATAAACCTAAATAACAACATGGTACAGACATGAAAAAAAAAAGTACACCCCGGTCGTAGTAAATTTTCTAAGTACATGACGTTGAATGTAGTTTTAAGACAAACAGTCTCTTCTTGTGGTGGCTCTTGTGGTCCTTTTAGGTTTTACTTTGACATATTCCCTCAGTGGTGGAGGTGCAAGTGCATTTTATTTCCAGTATACAGAACAGGAATATTAAAATGGTTTTTAATTCTCTAAATAAAAAAACGCATATTTACTGAGGATTTGACAGCAGTGATATGAATAGGAACTCATTCTGTTCTGGGGACTGATCTGGAGTTGATTGTGCAGAAAAGAATGAAAGCTGACAATGAAGACAATGAAGTGTGTTCAGCCAGAGGCTTCTTCAGCTGTAGATCATAACCGTTAACAGTCCTGTCTTACCTTTGTTGCTGCTCCTGCGGAACTTAACAGCTCCTAGGTTGACCAGGTTCATGCCGTACAGGTTGTAGTCTATGAAGAGCTGCAGCAGGTAGGGGATATGACCCTCATGGGGCTGGTAACTCTTATTCATCACCGCACCGCTTTGCAGCAGATCACACACTCTGTAAGACAAGAAGAAATATGTTAAAATGTTTTTTAAAGAATGGGTCTTTACAACAACCTGGACTAAACTTCCAGGGAGAATAAGAAAATAGGGTTCACCACCCCAGTCTGGGACAACACTCCCCAGCTATTGTCCTGGACCTCAGTCACTTCCAGGTCGCTTTTAGTCTGTTTAGTGAGCCGATAGTCCTGCACACAGCCTGGCCTTCAGAAACACCAGGAAGCCTCGTGCTCTCGTTAACCTGCATCGGTCTGCCTCACCTTTTCACCATGTGAGGATTGTACAGGTAGATCTTCATAAAGTGCTTCTCCTTTGCATGATAACCATAGAAAGGCCTGAAAGACAAAACCACCACACAGATCTCAGTCAGCATGTTTGTACCTGCATTCTGCCAGTGTGATCGCTGGTACAAATAAACTCACATGCCAGACACCAGCACCACCTTGAAGACGTGCTGGGTGCTGGAGGCGGGGTTTCCCATGGCAACATTGAGGGCCCTGTCGATGCTGAAGGCCACCTGTCGCAGGTGGCGCTCTGGCTGTTCATAGCCGTCGTACGGGACGTAGATGTATGGGAACACACCGTGGAGGTGGAGACACGTCTTCTGACCTGTAGCACAACAATACACAAATAACACTTCGGTCTCCCAGTTGTATCGTCGTTATTACATGCAGAGATGACCGCATCACATCATTCTGATCTTCTCACTGTTATTTCCTTCTGGTTGTCACCAAATGAAAATGTTTGCAGTTTAACCAGCAGGACACAACAAGCTGATGCCAGGCTCCTGATGCTGCAGCATGATGGAGGTGTTCAGGGTCCAGTAAATGCCTCCATACGCTCTTTTACTGCTCACGTTAAGGCAACACTGCAATGCCTTGATTCATGAAGCACAAACACGCAGAACCATGAGATCACGATATGATCTGACATGAACAAAGCTGAAAATACCAAACTGATTTTATTCTGATTTTATTTATAAGCAAGTCCGGGATTAGTCCCATTACTCAAGTTAATATCAGCTATGTAAATATAAGGACATCGCAAGGAGTCTCTGCAGGTGGACAGGAGGAGACAACATGAGGGAGGAGGCAGCACGAGGGAGGAGGCAGCACCGAGGGAGGAGGCAGCACGAGGGAGGAGGCAGCACCGAGGGAGGAGGCAGCACCGAGGGAGGAGGCAGCACGAGGGAGGAGGCAGCACGAGGGAGGAGGCAGCACCGAGCAAGAATCAGACTCTTGCCAGGACTTGTCTACAGAGACATGCTGCCTTCACAACCACCTCCAGTTATTTCCATACGCTGAGCTGAGAAAGGCTGCAGTCCTCTGATTGTTGACACTGTTCACCCAACATGGAGCCTCCAAAACAGGAAGAAATATTCCCAGCATCTGTCAGCATACAGTCTCATGTGACTGCTTCCTAATAGGGTGATGTAAGATGGGAAGGGAGGTGAAAGGCAGTGGGATCCTCAGAATATTTACTGGTGGAATCTAGAGTCAGTTATCCCCTGAATGTAAAACCATCATCACACTGGATATTGATAACTCTAAAATGATGCACACTAAAAGCTCATTTCCAACAGACTAATCAAGACCAAACTTTTATCAGTTATTCCACTGATTAATAAAATTAATAGTAAAAATTGTTTAATTTTGATAAAATGCAGTAAATTTAAATAATTAACTTTATGTCTAAAGGAAAAAACTGTTTGAGCTTCAGTACATCAACAGCTTTTAAAGAAAGCTGTTTCTCTTTGAATCAAAAACCTAACAAAGAAATTGATTAACTTAAAGAATGATTATTGGTTACGAATATAATTTAAAACTAAGACGTGAATAAGAACATCCTTTTTCTGTTTTCTTACATTTTTATATTTACATACAGCTACAACTGGAATCGATATGACCAAAATAAATATTTAGGGTCATGATATTGATAACATCTGTTATCTTCTCCTCTGCTTCCATATTCTGGATTTCAATCCAACTAGAATCCTAATATATTCTCTTATTTAATTCTATTAGCAGTCAATCAGAAATCGACTGAAACAACAGCTGAAACTTCAAACTTCAAACTTCGTCTAATAAAATCACCCTTGGTAATGTCTGTGATGGCATTTTAGTTGAACTTTCATGTGAAATGAGAATATTAGTTCATACGAGCATGAAGGGACGAAGATGCGCTGATGGACAGACGGAGATCAGGAATATACGATGTTAGTGTCATGACCCATTTGTTCAACATAACCAAAGCAAATTGCTTTAAAAAGAATGAAAAGCTAACATGTTCTTTACTAGCATGCAGCTCAGCTTAAAAACAGCCTGACATCTGGCTTCCTACTTTATCCAGCCTGCTTCAGAAGACCTGCGGCATGACACCACACTGAGCAAAACCAAAAATTAATCAGTTTATCCATAAACTGATCAGCAGTATAACCCATTAGAGACAGACCTGATCAGGACCACATGTGCACATCAAGGTTTGGTTGGTTGTGTTAGATGTGTTTTATGCGTTGGCTCATCTAGTTTCCTCGAGGTGATAAACATCTCCAAACAAACATGAACACAGCGAACGCTGGAGGAACACAGCAGATGTGTTTCCAGCAGAGAACTTTGCTTCTCTCGGAGTTTAAGAACGAAGCATCCACCTGAAGTCTGACCTCTAACTCTTCGTGGCTTTTAGAAGATGTGATGAAGAATAAAAACTAAACTTCACGAGATCTGTGGCCAGACAAAAAATCTGCTTGTTAATTCCACAGGTAATTCTTCAAAGCTTTAATAATTTGAATAAAACACAAACACAGGTGTTCAGGACAGCATCATGCGAGATGTGTCCGTGTGACAGAGGAACAAACAACTGAGCAAGCGGTGTTAGCAGTCACAGAAAAAATAATTAATAGCCACGCCAAAGATCCTTTTAGTGTTGACGTTCGCTTCTTAAGAGGAATAAAGACGTATTAGTGAAACCTTTAACTCATTTTGTTAATTTTTCCTTTGAAAAGGGAGAATTTTCAAAAAACTGGAAACGATCAAGGGTTATACCCATTAATAAATCTGGTAAAGCAGATGAAGCTTGTAATTATAGACCAGTTAGCATCTTGCAGATCTTTTCCATAAATGTTTGCATAATCAAGCCCCGGAGATCCTTGGACAGTTTATAGTCCCACTAAGAGCAGTGGGGTCCATCACACGAGGAGCTTCCAGTGGGAATGTGAACGAGCCGTGGAAAAAACAGCCCTTGGAGGGTCAGTTTTTTGTTAAGGTTGCTAAAGTGTGGAACCCTGAATTAAAACGGGACCCAGATTTAGATTTAGGGGCTTTTAAAAACGAACTAAAGAGGGATCAAGTTTGTATGCATTTTTAGGCTGAATGTTTTGTTTTTGTGCATTGTAAATGTAATGTAAAAGCCCATCTAGAGATGGACATGGCAAATTAGCCTTGGTTATAAATGTTTTGGTGTGATACATGTTTATTGTGTACACTTGTCCCTATCAAACAAACAAATAAATAAATAAACAAAAAGTCCAACAGAGCGAGAACATGAGCTGCAGACGGATCCGTCTCAGTCCCGGAGCTGGAAGAATTCCTCTAAGACTGGCTTCCACGGTGGTGGTGAGGAAACAGGAAGGATGGCGTGTGTCAACACGGAGTCTCACACACACACGCAGGCAGCCAACACTGGCTTCTGCTGCAGTTGCTAGGCAACAGCACTGGCGAAGCTAAAAGCCCTCGAAAGACAGCGGGAGTGATAAGCCTAGAAGAAGTGATTTTTTCCACCCAGCTGGTCGGAATGAGTGATGGAGAGAGCTGAGATGAGGGCACGTCAGAAAAACCAATCCTGAGAGGTGTGTCTGCAGGACGGACAGGAAACCAGGGAGAGGATCGGATGGGGAGCATCTTCACACATGTTGACTGATCAGCTGATTTGTCTCAGATCTGGGTAATTTGTCCACGTGTAATCATGTAGCATTAATGAGGTTTTTAAATATTGGCAGAGAAAAACAAACCCGATGAGCTGCAACAGAAGAAACTGATCAGGAACACAGAACATCTGCAGCTGGATAATCATCACCCTGCTGCTGGCTGAACCTGGTCAGACCATCTCTGCTAGATGTATGGATTCAGATCTCTGCATGGAAAATAATTTCTGAAATGGTGGCGTTTGACCAGTTGACATGCAGAAAGACTGAGTTTTTTCCCTGATGTCACTCCTTCATTGGCCACATCAAATCAGAGTCTGCTTTGTTTATGGTGCTGTGACATTACTACACAGGGGATGTATGGGTGTAAGGCAGCATACTGCTTTGAGATCCAAATCTGCTGGGTTTAAACAGCCTAAACAAAGTTGGGAACATGGTGTGAAAGGAAGCTGTTAGGGGGGGACCATTTTCACTGCTGCACCACTTAACCAGAGCAGCTGTCTTATTGGAGATGTTGAGTGGTGAAAATAGACGTAGGCTCGTCACAATAACAAATATAATATATAATGACAATGCCATGATCATGCAAGTACACCCTTTAAAAGATCAATAAACTTTAATTTCTAAAGAACATTTTACACTGGAACAGGAAGAAATTTTAAATAAAACTAAAAATATTTAGAATGGACTGTCAGTCTCATTAACAATGAATGAAAAACAAACACAACCATAAACAATAAGTATGAAAAATAATAAAGTCTCTTAAAAAATTCCCTTCAAAAAACATAATAAACATAGGGTCAGACAGGGAAAGCCAGGAAAACTGCCAGTTAGCTCCATTATATATAAAAAAAAAATGTGCATCATTTATGAAACTGAAATATCTCCCCTCATCACTGCGTGTGACACTGATCTTTGAGCAGTGAACCACGCTGCTGCGACGCCACAACTCAACACTGCTGCAACTCCAAGCTGCTGCAACCACGCTGCTGCGACTCCACGCTGCTGCGACTCCAAGCTGCTGCGACTCCACGCTGCTGCGACTCCACGCTGCTGCGACCACACTGCTGTGACTCCAAGCTGCTGCGACTCCAAGCTGCTGCGACTCCACGCTGCTGCGACTCCAAGCTGCTGCGACTCCAAGCTGCTGCGACTCCAAGCTGCTGCGACACCACGCTGCTGCGACACCACGCTGCTGCGACTCCAAGCTGCTGCGACGCCACAACTCCACGCTGCTGCGACGCCACGTTGCTGCGACGCCACAACTCCACGCTGCTGCGACTCCACGCTGCTGCGACGCCACGTTGCTGCGACGCCACAACTCCACACTGCTGCGACGCCACGTTGCTGCGACGCCACAACTCCACACTGCTGCGACTCCAAGCTGCTGCGACGCCACAACTCCACACTGCTGCGACGCCACGTTGCTGCGACGCCACAACTCCACGTTGCTGCGACGCCACAACTCCACACTGCTGCGACTCCACGCTGCTGCGACTCCAAGCTGCTGCAACGCCACAACTCCACACTGCTGCGACTCCAAGCTGCTGCGACGCCACGTTGCTGCGACGCCACAACTCCACACTGCTGCGACTCCAAGCTGCTGCGACGCCACGTTGCTGCGACGCCACAACTCCACGCTGCTGCGACTCCACGCTGCTGCGACGCCACGTTGCTGCGACGCCACAACTCCACACTGCTGCGACGCCACGTTGCTGCGACGCCACAACTCCACACTGCTGCGACTCCAAGCTGCTGCGACGCCACAACTCCACACTGCTGCGACGCCACGTTGCTGCGACGCCACAACTCCACGTTGCTGCGACGCCACAACTCCACACTGCTGCGACTCCACGCTGCTGCGACTCCAAGCTGCTGCAACGCCACAACTCCACACTGCTGCGACTCCAAGCTGCTGCGACGCCACAACTCCACACTGCTGCGACTCCAAGCTGCTGCGACTCCACGCTGCTGCGACTCCACGCTGCTGCGACGCCACGCCTTTTCAAATACGCCGGGACACCGGCCCAAAAGTAACACGGCCCACTCGGAATCCTCCCGAACCGCTCCATTAGTCGGCATTTCTCTTGATGTGTATTTCAGTATGAGAAATGGGAGGTTTAGCGTGAGAAGCCACTCAAATGCGTGAGTCTCACGGCCAACGCGTGAGTTGGCAGCTATGCAAAACAAATGCAGCATACCGGCTCGTACAGGTTAAGTGCTTCACCACGGTCTCCTGCTGCAACATGCTGATGTCAAATATGACACAAGAGAGATCACTCCGCAAGAAACGAGAGCGTTCAGCGTAACTCCGTAGTGAAATCTGTTGTCATACAGAGTCTGTTAAAGTAAGAAAAAAAACTAATCAAAATTATTGTGGCCGGGAAACTGATCCCGTTCATTTTTCTCACCGTGTGATTAACTGAATTATTGTTTACGGTTGTTTATTTAATGACAGCTTACACATTTTGTCTTTAAAGGTCAGCTTACAGTAGATATAAATGCTACAGATGGGATTCTCTCAACTCGTGCTTCACTGTTCTTTAAGAATTCTTTCCAGAGATACAAAGAGCTGCAAACCCACAATAAATTCTTCATCCTGCTTCTGAGATCAGATGTTTTTGAGTGTTTCCCTACATATACAGTCAATGACGGATGGAAATGACCAGTCTTTGCTGAAATGGTCTCAGTTCTTCAAGATTCATTCTACTAAAGAACAGCTCACACATTAGCATAATAAAATGATTTCTACAGAGTCCCTGAGGAACAGTCAGACATGCAGGAAAACACACTGGTGTTTCTGAGGGTGAGAGCAGTAAAACAACAATAAGACAAAGCAGAGGGAACTCTGTAAATCAGTCTTGCTAATGGATTCACTCCCATCATCAGCTCTGTAAATGAAATGCTGGCGAGGACAGAGGGATGAAACACACTGATGAGCAGTCAGCGGATGAATTTAAACGCGCCAGCTTTGTCATTACACGAGTCTGGTTCTGGTGGAGGAGCTGACATGACACTCAAAACTCATCCACACATTTGTGGCAGCCAGCTTTGGATCATCAGTGATAAAACTGCTCTGTGCTCAGGATTTAAAGGGAGAGTCTGTCTGTTTAGTTCAAACCAAGCTGGAAACTAGTCCATTCAACACCATTAACCGTTAAACACCACCAGATCACCAGCACCTCCCAGTGCTATTCAGGAACAGTAGTGTGTAACTCTGTGCGGTAAATTGTGATGGATAGTTTAATTTTTAGGTCCTATGTGCCAAACCCAAGGCCCGGAGGCCACATCCAGCCCACTACTCTAAGGAATTGGACCTTTTAAATAACGTACTCCACTCCTCGCCAGAAGCGGCGCTGCATCCCGAACGCTGAGACAACCAACGAAGAAGAAAACCGGTTGATGAACTGGTTAGTGTAGAACAACTTGTGTTTCCATCAGAGAGCAACATGGAGCTGCATCAGATCCTAGCAGTTCAGGTTCTTCCACACCAGACCGCGAGACATTTCTCCCATCCAGAGCCGCCTATCGCCCCACACGCATGTACGTTTTGGTCATGTTTACAATGCCATGCGCTGTACCCACAATCCACCTTACTTAGTGGTCTGCATCCCTGAAGCAGATGGAGATTCACAGACATCTTCTTTGATGTCAGATTTTGTTAGCACAATTGCTCACATGAAGCAGACTTTCCCAGCAAACGGACTTGGATTTGAATCAAAATGGCTGCTGTGAATTTGCCCTTACAGCACACATTTTCCCTCAGCAGATAAAGTGAACCTGCCTCCTGCTGTGGAGACTGTTCAAGGTAAACCACAAAACTTCCTGTTTCTCTATAGTGACAGAGCTTACAGCTAACAGATGGATTTTATCAAAAGATATTAGGATCAACAGGCACCACTGGACTAAAGACAGCTTAACCTCCATCAATACTGCGTAATATAGATAAATCCAATCAGTGGAGCCTGACAGAACATCTGTGGTTGACAAGTGAATGCCAACCAGTCTGCTTTCCTCCAGGCCTGGTTTTAATGACAGGAAACAGAATCAGTTCCCCAGAGGATCCTGCTGGAGGACAGGCGATGATTCCTTCCCAGACATGTTCTGGCCGAGGACATGGCAGAATCAGCTTTCTGAGCAGACAGGTTCAGGCTGACCAGTTGCTGACGTGGAAAGTAAAAAGTGCCAGATCCTCATTTAGCACCAGGAAAGGAAGAATCGATTTGTGTGAAGCTGAGGTTGGCTGCAGCAGGATGCTGGAAAGCCTGGTCGGTGATCGAGCAGGAGCAAGACTCAAGTGCTGAGGCAAAAAATTAAAATGTCAGGCCAAACAAAGATAGAAAAGGCTTTCTGTAAGATAAAAATAAAACTAATATAGAACAGTATGGTGGGATTTTAATAAGCTTCTGAAATAAACTGCTGCTGAAAATCTTCTGCTATAGTTCAGACCTGTAAAGTCCTGGGCCCTCATTTATCAAACTGTGCATACCGTCTCAATTCAACCAGGAATCTAACCACCGAGCGGCCGGCACAGGTCACCGTCTCCGCTCTGCAGACCGATTCAACCAGGAAT
>JBAFTA010000025.1:2985254-2997289 GCA_036919975.1 Melanotaenia parkinsoni
GAGTAGTGATGTCACTAAACGACACGCCCACTATTCGACACGCCTCTCTCTTGCAAGCCGCAGACAGACCCATCTCTTTAGTTCAGCTCCTCAGAAATCTACGGGTGACGTCACGGAGGCTCCGTCCATCTTTTATATACAGTCTGTGCTCGCGACTCAACGGCTTATCCAGCCGCACGGTGAAACTCTGTTGCTGGGTTGTTCATCTTGTATTAAAGATCTCAGTGAGGAAACATGCTGTTTTTTCTATTTTCACTGCATTTTAATCTAACCTGAATACTGAATTTTAATATAAAAATATTAATAATTAATGGAAAATCGATCGTTAATTCTCCCAATAGTCAGCTAAACCAATTTAATTGGATGTCTATCCCAAGAGGTCGTCATTACTTGATTTCATTAGGACACAACGACAGATGACCGAACTGCCAACCTTCCGGTCAATGGACGACCCGTTCTACCACCTCCGCCGTTGCCAATGGTAAAGAACATGCGTGTGTTAGCGCTTGTGTTGCTTTGTTTTCCAACCGTGTTTTCATAGGAAAGAGGAAGAGTTATTCCCCCCAAACTAACGGATTAAATAATCCCGGTGGGATTTCTTAGCTTCTTGAAAACATGAGGCAGGTGTGATGGTGCAGGACATCTCAGCAGCCTGTAAAGCAGGACATAAAACAGGAAATCCATCCACCATGTTTCACTTTCGGCAGGATAAGTTCAGTTCAGTTCAGTTTATTTGCCATTTGCAGTATAAAAAAACACATTGAACTGTTTTCCAAAGTGCACTGTCAACATTTAAACAGACAAAACATACGAAACACAAGCCCAAAAAAAATACAACACATGGACACATCCTAAAACGCATAAATACTAAGAAACAATAAAACACTGAATAAATAAATAGCAGTAAAAGAGGTAACTAAAACAGTAAGTCAGTATTTTAAAGTGCATTGTAAAAAAACTTTTAGTATGACGAGATGTAGTGCATTTAATAACGCAATATCATTTCCTGGAGGGCAGGAGGTCAAACATCTCTGTAGCAGGGTGGCCAGAGCCATCATTGATGATCTGTAGAGCTCTTGTTAAAAGTCTAGATTTGTAAATGTCCTCCAGGACAGGTAGGTCACAGCCTATTGTCCTGTGAGCAGAGCGAACCACTCTGTTTAAAGTTTTCTTTTATAGTGAGATTACCAAACCACACAGTGATAGCACTGGTAAGAAGACTTTCGATACCGCACTGATAAAAGTTTAAAAGAATAGTTTTGTTTTGAGTGAATTCCCTTAATTGTCGTAAGAAGAAGAGACGCTGGCGAGCCTTTTTAGCAATGTTACAAGTGTTTGATTGCCAGCTCAGATCTTTGGAGAGAGTGACACCAAAAACCTACATCTATCAACCATTTGTACATCAGAATCATAAATGACAACATGCACATTGTTCTAATACCGACTAAAATCAATAACCAGTTCACAGGTTTTAGAAGTGTTCAAAACAAGGTTGTTTTCTTCACTCCAGCGAACAACATTTTCTACCTCTGCTCTGTAATGTGGTTCATCCTTTGAACGGATCAGACTGATTACAGTGGTGTCGTCTACATACATGACAATCAGATTGTTAGGATGAGTAGCAGCACAGCCATACGTGTGCAAAGTGAGAAGCAAAGGACTTAAAATACAACCTTGTGGGAAGCCAGTGGTTACACAAAGCTCATCAGAGACACAGCCATTAATTTTGGGGAAAAAAAAAAAGTTTAAAAGTTTAAAATCCTTTTGCAAATGGCATCACCAAGTCCAAGAGTTTTCAGTTTGTGAATGAGCTTCACAGGAACCAGAGAGTTAAAAGCAGAACTGTAGTCTATAAAAAGCATCCTTGCATGAGATTTTCTTTATCCAAATGTTCATATACAGAGTTCAGAGCAAAACGCTCCTGTTTTGTCTATAAGCAAACTTGAGTGGGTCCACAGACACAGGAATCTGTCCTTTAAATATAGTCCAACACCAGTCGCTCAAAGTTTTTCATTGAAACGGAAGTTAAGGCCGCTGGCTGACAGTCAATAAGACATGTCACAGGTGTCTTCTTAGGCACTGGTATCATGACGGATGTTTTTAAACTAAGTGGATAAGCAGCAGCTTTCTAGCACAGATGTTCAGTAACTGGTTAAACGATGCTGATGTTTATCTAACGTAACACTGGCATCAAATGTTCTCCTGGTCGGTACGACTCTGGATGGACTTACAGCAATGTGACAGTTCATTTACTGAAGGTTAAATTATACGGATGACGGAGAGTTTGTCTGCTCAAAGACAACTGACCGGGCATGGGGTCGATGTCTTTTACTGGTCAGTGTTTGATGATCTGTAGAAGAAGGCGTATTTAATTCCAGATGTGTGGTCTAGTTTTTTATTTCCACTGTTCCAGTAATATTTATGTGTCAAACTGCAGCTGGAAGTCAAAGCTAGCTGGATGTTTTCCTGCTTTCTAAAAAATGTTCAAAAGCATTTTTATAATGTAGCTTCCAGAAAGAAGCCTCCTGAGTCCAGGTAGAGGTCCTGGAGCCTTTTCATTTTTTCCTCTGAGAGAAATCCAGAGTTAAAACACAGCAGAGGAGATTTAGATGGAATCTACTTTGTTTTATTTTTTGCTGGGATCAAAAGACAGAAAAAAAACCTAAAGACATAGAAGGAGTGTTCATGTGGTTTCACACATTTATAGTGATGGGAATTTAATTAATGTGTGTGTGTGTGTGTGTGTTCCAATACTATTGCACAGCTGTACTTCAGCAAATGGCAAATAAAGTCCTGAGTCTAACAGAAAACTTGTAAGTTCAGTGTGTGTGTGCAACATCACAGTCTTTACAGAGCCTGGTGGAGGCCCAGCATGTTACCACGAGTCGCCACCTTAATGCACACAGAAAGCATCCAAACTATTATCAGCCTGCATATCAGGATAAACACGTCATTAATAAATAATGAAGGACATCCAGGTGTATATCCACCTGCTCCTGTGACTGGAAGACATTATAATGCTACAAATTTCAGGAAAAACTGATATGCAGACAGAAACGTCATGCGGGATATGATTCATGGATTCCCAGCTGTTGTTGTGTCATGGACCTTGGGAGGGATTTCTTTTAATTTTCTTTATGACACAACAACAGCTGGCCAACCATGAACCATATCCCACATGACAGAAACAACAGGATGCAACTTCTTTAATAAATATAAACAGTTACTGAACATAATCTATTTTTGATGTCACACCCTTTAACTTATAGTACTCCACTACATCTCAGCGCCCCTGAGCACTATCGCTGTTATTTATAACATTTCATCATAAAAACATCACTATCATTAGTGTTGCTAAGAGACCTCTATTTATACCTGGACGTGATGACTAAGCCACTTCCTGTCAAACTTTCCACCAATCAGAGAGCTTAGATTGATGGTAATGTCCAATCAGGAGCAGGCACAGATCAAGCAGATCTATGGCTGGAATAAAGCCAGAAAGACGTTTCTGATGCACGGTGGTGCCACAAAGCAGCTGAGCTGGAGTTGTCAGAAGAGGGAACCCACTGCTGGCCCTCAGCAGCAGAACGGTTGACAATGGATGATTTAAAAGGACTTCTGCTCGATCTTTTCAGTGTTGATGGTGTTAAATACGAAAGGGGGCCTTCTGGTGCACCGTGGGACTCCTGAATGAAGCTAAACGGACTTGGGAATATAGTGAATTTGGAGAGATTAAGAGAATTCAGGGGAGATTAAAAAATGTGGCAGAATATCTGTAAACTGCTCTCGTGGCTGCAGACAAGCAACTCTGATCCTTTCCAGAGGAAGCCACAGTCGACAGGTGCTGGCTGACTCTGCACATTTCAAGCTAACAGAACGCTGAGCTGCAGCAGGTGGAAGTGCACGGCTGATAAGCAAACGTGCATGATGTGATCAGCGTGACAGGATGTGTCACCTGAAGAAGCACATCTCCAGGGCCCCGTTTTACAAAGTTTCATTTTACGCCTCGTTTCCAACACGTCTGACTCCTGGTTTCAATCAACAGACTGGAAAACCAGCAGCTGGGATGGAGGGATGCTGGAGGAACTCAGAGGTGATCAGATGATACGAACCTCTGCCGTCACAAGTCATCGTACCTCCCGATGGCTTCGTCACAGCCTGCATTCATCAACATTTACAGAAAGTTCATTTTTAGCCTCGAATCGGCCACAGAGGCAGGAAAAGACGCAGAAAGGGCACACTTCTGTGTTCGGGACACAAAGCGCACCATTGTCATGGTGTCTTTCTGACTTTTCAGCTTTCAGCGTGATGCTGAGCACAGAGGAGCTGTTGACTGTACCTCCAGAGCCAAACGCATGAGCCGGGCCCATCTGACCCGCCACAAGCTCCATGTGACGCCATCCTGCAGCCACTTACAAAACAGAGCCAGATCTGATCAGCAGGAGACCCGGCAGGAGCACCTAATCCAGGTCCGGGTGTTTTCCTGCTGGTCATAGACAGAAGACTTTATCCATAAATTTATTTATTTCACCGCTCATGGTTTTAAATTTACATCATTTCTTTTTAATTTCATAGCTGAGTCTTTCCAAACACTCCCCGGCTTTCAAGATATTATTCAAAAGTATTTATTTATTTCATAAATTATACATAACTGCACACAATTCACTCATTCTTTCATTAAACAGTAATTTAATTATTTTCTTATTTAATCTCTAGATTTTTTAGATCCATTTATCTACTTTTTAGACTAAAAATACAATAAAACAATATTTGATCTAATATACATTTTTTGATAACTTTATATTTGTCAAATTCTATAAAGATAATTTAGTTTTTATCATTTTTATTTCATTAATAAGTATATAATTAAACACAATCATTTAAACAATATGTTTATCTAATCGTCATACTTGATAGATACACTTATACATTTTTTTTCATTTTCATAAATATCATTTAGAAAAAAGAATTCTTGTAAAATAAAGTTTTTTCTTGTAGATTTATTCTACATGTTTTCTGGTTTCTGTCTCTCGCCCATCGTGGTGACGCTTTTACACCAACGCTCCGTTAGAACTGTATTTCTACTGAAAGAAGCCCTTCGCTTTAGTTTTGTAATAAAATGAGTAACTCTGAGAAAATGCTGCTTTAGTCAGCTGGGTGGAGGAAAATCAAGTGCTGACCCTCTTCAAAGGAAAACCACCACGGGTTGAGCAAGTCCCCACATTTAACCCTGTTTTATCTCTGAAATGTGTCACTGAAGGGGCAGCACTGAGGAGTCTGCAGAGGAAAACTGGGGATGGACGAGAAAGCAGTCCATCTATTAAACTGGGAGATCTTCTGTCACGTTTGTTTTAATTAAAAAGTCACTTCTTTAAGACACGTGTTGTCTGACTGTTTACAAAAAGAATTCCTGCAGATGCAGAGTGCACCCAACAGTCTGAGCTGAAGACCGTCCAACATTTCAGATGCACAAAGTCCTGCTGTACTTCATTTTTTCAGGAATATGCATCATTAAAATTCACCAAAGCCCTCAACATAAATCCAGATTTTCGTTATCAGACGGCTCTTCTTAATCTTTTTAGTCACAGTGTAAACATTATTACATGCCAGTTTAGGTTTAATCAAATTACTGCACAGCAAATTGGAGCTCGAGAAGCAGTTTGTTTCTCAGAGGGAGGACTAATAGATCCTTATGACCACAGCTAAGTTAAACACCAACATCATCCTCCTCTCCAGGGACTCATAACCTCTCCAGCATCAAGCTGGAACAAAAGCTGCGGCACCGCACTGTTAAATGATGCCAAAAATAAAGAGAGAAGCTCTTAACCTCTTCTTGATTAGAGTCCTATGAAGCAGCAATGTTAACATGTAGCATTGCAACATGACGGGAGAAACTCCGCTAAAAGACTCTACCAAGCATCAACATCCAACCAAACACAGTTCAAGCCCCAAGCAGTTATATGTGAATGTAGAAAACCAGGAGAACATCTCTGTCCACTTTAGAGCTTCTGATCATTTTTCCACACAAACAAGGAGTCACATGACAGCAGAGACTCTGCTGGTTCCAGAGACGTCTGTCTCATCACGGTGGGACAGAAACTCTGGAGCTAGCAGCCAGAACCAGAAACCAGGTCCTACTGTTGATGTTTGTGGTGAAAAGTTTGATTCCAGCCCTAAAAACTCTGCTAATGTTTCTCCTACGACTCTGCCTTTGAAATGAACCATGAAGGTCCTGCTGGTTTCCATGGAGATGAAGGAGGTTTTAGAGTGAAGGATTCACTCTTCCTATCATAGACTATCTTGGGCTTCACTTCTTTCTGGACCCTCATGGTGTTTCTAAGGTGAATGTGGGGCTATCCCTGGATCCTCCTGACTCTGACCATTGATAGAGGTGTCCATCATCATCATCATCATCATCATCATCATCATCGGCCGATGGCTTCCTGAGATATTTACCTGTGTAACACCTTTATTAAACACCTGGAAACCTGCTCAGGTTCACTTTTACTCTGCTGTAGCACCGTTCCTTGTCAGATATTACTTTACTCATTCCTAGGTGAACTGGGCTACAATCCTCTTAATGTAGTAATGTAGACATGTAGTTTTCTTTTAGGAGGAGATTACCATTTACATTTTCTACTGTGTTTCAGAGGAATTTACTCTGACACAGTAACACATATGTTGATTTTTCTGTGATAATCCCACATGTCTCAGCTTTGTGTAGAGACCAGGATTATACATACAGCTCTTCAAGTTTTGGAGATATACTTTATTTTGTGTATGTAATTTCTAGACGGGAGGCAGACAAAAAGAACAGGTTAAAAGAAACTTCTTGTACTGTTAAACTCGTGTTTTATTCAGACATCTTCTTAGGAGAACCTGAGCAATAAAGCAGATAAATTCTCTTCATTTCTAGAGGTTATGCAGAGGAACCAGGCAGCTGTAGGTTTTCCACCCTCAGAAGTTCCAGTTTTGGGTCTAATTCTGAAGGTTTTAGATGTTTTCCTGCTTCAATGTTCCAGACCCAGATTATCGGATCATTAACTGGCTCGTGTAGAACTTTATAACAAGTTAGGAAACATCTGTGGTCCTGCAGGACCAGAACTGGACCCCACTGCTGTTTTAGTTTTAAGGGTTTCTGTTTGATCAGACAAAGAGTTTTTTTTAAGGAGCTGTAATTTTACCTTTGACATGTTTTGACTGAAACTTCAGTCTTCTTCAATAAAACGTACTGAGTTGAACTCTTATCAGTCTGTTTGGCCCTGGAGAGGTTTGTATCTGACGTGAGGAGGTGTGAGGCCCCGTCTGTGGCCCTGAATGCAGCTTTAGACACGGGCCAGCCTTGATTCCATCATGTCTCTCTGATAAAGCTTCTGTCTGTCTTCTTTACACCTCCTGCAGCCGACATGGGTTTTGCCCGACTCTTCAACTCTCCCCTCAAGCCTCTGGCAGACCTGGACCCTGTGGTGGTGACCTTCTGGTACAGGGCCCCTGAGCTGCTGCTGGGGGCCCGGCACTACACCAAAGCTATCGGTGAGTAGGTCAGGATCAGCTGAAGGTCTCAGAGTTTGGAGCTGGACTGATTAGGGCAGTTCACATGTCAGAGCTCTGACAGTCTCTGAACCCACAATGATGGCTGAGGAGGTTTGAATGACCCACACCAGGTGTGTCTACCTTTCATATCTAAAGAAACCTGGAACATGATTGATCCCATCGGTCTATCATTATGCTGGTCCTTCTGAGTCCTCCACACCCCTAAATCTGATGTGACTCAGAAACAGAATCAGATACAGTTAGACATTAACCCTTAAAACCCCAAGACATTTTCCCGTCAATTTAAGCTCTCTGGAAAGTCTGACAGGAAGTGGCTTCATCAGACAGGAAGTGGCTTCATCATCATGTCCAGGTCTAAATAGAGGTCTCTTAGCAACATAGTAGTGATGGTGATGTTTTTATGATGAAATGTGATAAATAATGCTGTTATCACAGGTCATTGTGGATTTACCAGATAGAGTCTCTGAATAAAACTACATTTAGTGGCTGGATTTTAATCCTCCTGGACGGGATAGAAATGCCTGGAAAACCGCCGTAGATCAGCTAAAGTGTAGCTATCCATCACAGTTTATCCCACAGAGCAACACACTACCACTCCTGAGAGGCTGATGATGATCGAAGAGATAGACTTCAGGGACGCCGTAGATCTAGCAGTTTTAAGGGTTAAACCTGACCTTAGCAGAATCAGCTGGAGGAGGTATAAATGTAAACCAGGTGATGAACCAGACAGGGGACCTATAACCTGCTCCAAAAACACTTAAAAAAGTCTGAACCTGTTTCTGTTTCAGATATTTGGGCCATCGGCTGCATCTTCGCGGAGCTGCTAACATCCGAGCCCATCTTTCACTGTCGTCAGGAAGACATAAAGACCAGTAACCCCTTCCATCATGACCAGCTGGACCGGATCTTCAGCGTCATGGGTTTCCCTGCAGGTCCGCACACACAGAACACAGACTTCCTGTAAAGCCTCGGTTTCAGACTGCAGCGTTTTCCTCTGTTTTCAACAGATAAAGACTGGGAAGACATCAGGAAGATGCCAGAATATCCCACCCTGCAGAAGGATTTCAGGAGAACAACGTGAGTGTGATGATGGGAAGATCTGACCTTCATCAGAGAATCAGAGAACATATGAAACACGGTGTGTCTGTTCTGGTTTGACAGGTACGCCAACAGCAGCTTAATCAAATATATGGAGAAGCATAAAGTCAAACCAGACAGCAAAGTTTTCCTCTTGGTAAGAATACACAACTTCATCTTTCCATACACACTCATTCCTGGGACACTCACCCCAACCAGCTCTTATCGTCATACCTGAACCACCCAGAACCGAACCATGCTCCAGAACCTGGATCACAGAGGTGTCCACCATGTAAACAAAGTTCATAAGAAAACTAATCTTTGGTTTGTCAGTTTATTTTTGTTTTCTCTTGAACTCCATCAGCATCACCAGAACTTTCTTATCAGAATATAAAGACCAGAACTGATCTGCCATGTCCCATAAAAGCTGCTACCGAGCCCAGAAGGAGCTGGAAGTTTGGAACCACCTGGAAAAGTCAGAACTATGACAACATCAGATATTCCTACATGGAGAGTAAAGAGAGCAGAGAAGAGCCCAGTGCATCATGGGACATCCCCCAGCAGCATCAGCCCATAGCAGCAGGACTAAAGGATGGATCAGGGTCACCAAGCCAAACCTGCTAGAAGATTTTTTTCCTCTTCTATTTGCACCACAAATGCTCTCTTATGCTTCCATAGTTAGGTCATGGCTCAGCCGTCCCTCTGCACCAGGACGGTGCATCTCTCTATGCAAGATATGAAACCATTCGTATGGTGGAAAAGTGACGTTATTTACATTTTTGCTGTCATTTATTCTAAGTTTTAAAAAGTTTTAATAAGGTTGATATGTTTTTAAGAAAGAAAAAAAAATCTATTAAAATTGGAAATCGGATTTGGTTTGATGAAGTCAGAGATTTTATTTTTAGGCACCCAGACAATGCTGCTGGAGGTCACCATGGTTACTGGTGGAGTCAGCTGCTGCCTCTCTGGGTGCCGTCAGAATGTCCAGCATGTTTCCCACCAAAACATGACTGGTTTTATTCCACTTTTCCCCCAGTCTGAGGGGTCAGGAACTTTTCTAACTCTGTTTTCTGCTATCAGCTCCAGAAGCTCCTCACCATGGATCCCACCAAACGGATCACATCTGAGCAGGCACTGCAGGACCCCTACTTCCTGGAGGAGCCATTACCAACCACAGAGTGAGATCTTGGTTCACACGCAGATCTTTGTCAGCCTCCATGTTGCTGCAGAAACTCTTGAACCTGATGTGGTTTCTTCTCAGTGTGTTTGCCGGGTGTCAGATCCCATACCCAAAACGAGAGTTTCTTAATGAAGACGAGGCGGAGGAGAAAACAGAGAAGGTAAGAATCCACTTCCTGTTCTCATAGTGCTTCAGGTTTTTTTTCAGTGTTTCTCAGAATCTGAATCTGAATCTGAGGTTTCCAGGTTTTATTTTGTGGGGGGTCATAGATAGAAATATCATCTTATAAATGAGAATGTGATGAAACCAGGCCTGGTCCCCTGCAGCTTGTCCTTGTTATGTTCTGTCCAGAACCAGACCCAGCAGCACCAGCAGACAACGGGCCAGACTCAGGCCCAGAACCAGCAGCAGACGGCGGTCCAGCAGGCCCCCTCCCAGCAGAGCTCTGCTCAGACCAACGGCACCACCGGGGCCGCGGGGACAACAGCCAGCGGAGGAATGCAGCACGGTCAGGATCAGGGCCCGCCCAACAAGAAACCTCGGATCGGTCCCTCGGGGGCCTCCTCAGGCACCGGTGTCCTGCAGTCAGAGTACCAGGTTAGTGAGGATTTTTTTTTATCTAGAAAAAAATTATAATATTGTAGTTTTTTAGAAAATTCTGATGAAAAATTAATTGACAGTCTATGACAGTGGTTGGCAACTAGCGGCCCGCAGGCCAAGATTGACTCACCGCCAGATTACATGGATTAAAACAAAAAACTGTCACTGAGCAGAGACATGATGCTTGATCTGCAGAAAGACCAGATGGAAAGAAAGGAAGATAACTTTCATTGCTGTGTTTAATTTACCTGGCAAAGAAGCCACCTCATCAATGCAGACAGACTAGATTATAAGAATTTAAAAAATACGTGTATGGAACACACACATTACACAAATAAGGTACACAACATACATATATAAATCCCCAAAATACCCCCATCATTATAATCTTGGCCTGCCATTCAGTTAGTTGGAAAAAGTTTTTGTATAAATTCCTCTGGAAGTACTGTAAATTTCCAGGTTATCATGTCTCTGAGCTGCTGTCCACACAGCAGACATGTCCTCCAGCTGATTAGACCTTTACTGTCCACGAGGTCCTGCTGACAGAGCTGATCTGGGTCTCTTCTGGATCTTGATACTCATCTCCTCTCTTATCACAGACAGATGAGACTCTGATGACACGAACTCTGCGACAGTTTTTAGATTCTTTATTTACTGAAAAAGAAGATAAACATGATCGCAGATACATGAAGATGTCAGAGCTGTCACACGTGGAAGCAAACATGTATCCACCAGCAGCGTTCTGTCCTACTTTCCAACATTGATCCAGTTTATCCCACATGACCAGGAGCAGTGCCGGACTGGGACAAAAACTCAGGCCAGGAGTCGTGCACTCAGCCAAGCCGCCCTAATTCATTTATTGCACACATATGTTCACATGCAAATACACACACGCATTCATGCACACACACACGCACACACACGCATCTAGGCTAAGTAATCACCAAAATTCGCTGCCGCAGTAAAAACAAGAAGTGATCAACAGCAGCTTCACCTGATATGATTCTACTAACAATAGAAAATGAAAAAGTCAACTCAGCTTAGACAGATAGGAGACTGTCCAACCTTATCAGGGGTTTCCTAACTTTCCCCTGCAGCAGCCCATCTGTGGAGGTGTGTTTGGTCCAGCAGGACCCTCCACATATTTCATCCAGTAAAATAAGCCAACAAGCATAAAACGCTGCAATCACATCATTTACAAGCAGATAAACACAAAGTCTCCTCATAAGCTTTAACCCGGATTAATAAAATGTTCCTCATTAGCCCAGTTTGCAGCTGTTTCTGAGCTGGACCAGGACAGATGTGGACAGATGTGGACAGTAGCCTATGTGTACAGACTAGCTTGGCTATTGAAATATCCACCTGTCTCTTTAAAGAAGCACCTACAATTAAATAATATTAATATCTGTGATACCAGGAAAACCCATGCAGGATCTCCTGTATGTCCAAGGCTGGAATAACCAGCAGCTTCTATGTTTGGGCTGATGGGATGTAACAGTACAGCAAGTAACCACGGAAACATTAACAATAGGATAAAGTTTTGACAACAAGTAGTACCAGAGTCATTATTACAGCAGTAGTACCAGGGTCATTATACATACACACACACACACATATATATATA
>JBAFTA010000025.1:3037314-3048229 GCA_036919975.1 Melanotaenia parkinsoni
CTCAGTTGTGCACCGGGGCCTCCCACTTCTCCTCCTATTGTGGTTAGAACCAGTTTGTGCTGTTCTTTGAAGGGAGTAGTACACACCATTGTAGGAAGTCTTCAGTTTCTTGGCTATTTCTCTCATGGAATAGTCTTCATTTCTCAGAACAAGAATAGACTGACGAGTTTCAGTAGAAAGTTCTTTTCTTCTGGTCCTTTTGAGACTATGATTGAACACACAAATGCTAAAGCTCCAGATACTGAACTAGCCAAAAGAAGGCCATTTTTTTTGCCTCTTTAATCAGTACAACAGTTTTCAGCTGTGCCAGCATGTTTGCAGAAGGCTTTTCAAATGATCAATTAGCCTTTTAACATGATAAACTTGGATTAGCTAACAGAATATGCCGTTGGAACACAGGAGTGATGGTTGCTGAAAATGGGTCTCTGTACACCTCTGTCGATCTTCCAATAAAAAAACACCTGTTTCCAGCAATAGCAGTCATTTACCACATTAACAATGTCTAGACTGTATTTCTGGTTAATTTCATGTTATATTAATTGAAGAAAATGCTGCATTTTATTTAAAAAAATCACAACATTTCTAAGAGACTCCAGACTTTTCAGCGGTAGCTGTGTTTCCAACAGTTTTTCACTAAATAAAAGCAATATTTCTAAAATTTCAACTAAATGCAATTGTTATTTATTTTTGAGGGGATGAGGGAAGCATATATGATGTTTACAAAGGGGAACCACTGTGTTCATGCACTGTTGACTGGATGGGACTTGTTTTAGGCCCATAGATTTACAAATTTATCCTTTGCATTGAAAATCCCAACTTTCACCTGCAATCATTCAACTCCCACATTTCTGCAGCTGTAAGATGCACGTATGTGCAGATGTTAGGGTATGAATGTTACATCTGGTTTCTAGTTGACTGGGTAGCAGAACATGTGAGTAGAGTATGCATGGCGTAGACACATTCTCACCACACATTTCTGCCTTTATGAAGACCACTTTATGAGATAGAAAGACTCACATGTGTGCATTGTGCCTACTCATCGTTTTAACATCTGGCCCCAGATGTTTCTGTCTCAGACTAGAAGATGGCTGAGAGCTTTTTACCTCCTTCTCCAGCAGCTCAGCTCTTTCTGACATCATTTTCACAAAGCTCTGAACAGCTCTGTCATCAGGCTTGGGACTTTTTTTTCTCATTTACATTTGAGTTTCAGAGCCAATTTACCACCAATCACATTTCAATTGTACAGTTACATCATCACACAATCATTATGCTTCCTTACCCCTACCCCCCACCCACCACTCTGCAGCAGCACTATTTCCATTTTAATAAAAGTTCTGTCAGGTCAGATATTACATTCCACATCGTAAAAGTATCTGTTTGGGCAGTTGATTCGCTGATAGTTCCAGGTAGGCAATATCCAGAAAGCTTTGAAGCCAATGGCTTTCTGAGATGTCATGAGGAGGTTTCCAATGCAGGACAATCATTTTTTTTGCTGCAGTTAGTCCTGTTAGCCAGATTTTCATGGTTTTACCTGTGAGTGATAGCTGTGAATCATCATTTAAGAGCTGCACAGTAGTTTCCAGTGGGAGTTCTGCCCCTATTAGCATAGACATAGTAGCTATAACCTTCTTCCACAGAATCAAAACTCCTGGATAATCCCATACAACATGTGCAAACGAGCCCAGGGTCCCATGGGGCAAAACGAGCAATATGGATCTTGCATTAATCCCATTTTATATCTAATATATGGTGTCAAATAGTCTCTGTGACAAAATTTAAGGTGAATGTATTGATGATTCAGGTTCTATGATGAGCCAACAACATTAACCCGGGAATAGCATCTTGATAATTAAGTATGTCATAAATAAATGACACTATACGCCTGGGGGCTTTCTGTATGCAGGCCAGAATAGGATGATCTTCTAATTCCATCCCCCAGGGAATCCGACACGCTAATTTTCATCTACAGTAGAAGAACTGGGAGTGTCTGTTAATATCATAACGAAATACCAATCCCTGAAAGTCAAGGATATGGTTTCCCCGCCGATGTCTTGAAGCGTTTTATTTCCTTTATTTTCCCAGTCTTTGTTAACAAATGGTTTCCCTCCCATTTATAGGTGGTTGTTATTCCATAGTGGGGGAGACTTGT
The DNA here is from genome assembly GCA_036919975.1 of Melanotaenia parkinsoni. Classification (NCBI taxonomy): domain Eukaryota; kingdom Metazoa; phylum Chordata; class Actinopteri; order Atheriniformes; family Melanotaeniidae; genus Melanotaenia; species Melanotaenia parkinsoni. The sequence continues at coordinate 3,039,464 of JBAFTA010000025.1, forward strand.
ACCACACATTCTCAACTTTTAGATATTTCTCAGCAGCCATGAACACTTTAAGTACATGTGATAAAATTGGACCGTAACGTAAACCACACTTTTTGGAGCTTATACTCACCAGAAGTAAGTCCTGCAACTTCAGTGCTATTATTAACTCCTGTTCTATGCCTTTCCAAGCAACATTATTATTATCCTCAAACCAACACCTAAGATTTTTTTGGACGAATACCCAATGATACACACTAAAATTTGGACATGCCAATCCTCCAACCCTCCTGCCACACAGGAGTGTGGACCATTTTATGCTGGGTTGTTTGCCATTCCATACATAGCCTCGCAGTAAGGTGTCTAGTTTCTGCCAATATAGGCTTGGGACTTTTTAAGGTTCAGGTTTTTCAGAAAGTTGCAGGTAATTCATCATTTTTCTATAAACCAGCCGTGGAGGTGGATGCACCAATCAGCAGAGGGGCCTTTGTAGAGACGGTCACATGACTCCCCAGGACTGTTGTAACAAACCACATCTGCATCTTGTTGCTCTGCAGCCACTTTCCTTTTTTTCAGAGCTCCGTGGAAGCGGGAAAGTCTTGTTTCCAAAATGCTGCATTACCAGACTTGTTTAGTGGTTATTATCTGTGAGCTTGTGAAGTTTATTTATCCCCTCTTGTTGCCCGAGGGACGTACCTCAGACCTTCACAAATTTTTAAGACCATAATTGCTCTCTTTGTGTGATCTTACATTCTTCAGCTCACAGAGGAGTGTTAGTGTCACATTCCAGCTTTGTTGAGGCATTTCCTCGACCAGGGTGTAAACCCGTTGCTCTGATGGTTCACATGGTGCCGCCAGTCAGCAGATTTTCTCCAATATTCACATTTCTGCTCCGGACTGATGAAAAGGATACACACATGTTGGATTCAACCATCCTCACCCAGCATCTCTTTGCTTATTTTAGTTACAAAATTGTGTAATTAGTTTTATAAAAACAACAAATTTTAACAGAAAACCCCCCAAATTTTGTTGAACTGTCAAAACAAGATGTCAGTGAGCATTTTATATGATCCCCAGCTACCTGGTCTGCTCTGGCTTCTTGAAAGATCCAAGTTGAATTCTCTAAATGCTATTGGGTACCTTGGTCTGTGTGGCCCTCCAAGGATCTGCCTCCCCAAACCATCCTATTGCAGGCAGCAGAACGTTCTCCACGGCCTCGATGGCCAGCCTGCCAATCCTGGTGGACCAATCAGGCTGCACGGTGTTGGGCGATGAGCACAGGCTCCACTTGTGGACATAGAGGCCTTATACCTCCTCATGGAGTTTGTTTCTGACAGTTTGTGCAGAAACATTAACATTAGTGGCTGCTGGAGGTGATTGTGAAGGACTCCTGTTCCTCCTGCTAAAGGAGCAGATAGCGGTGCTGCTGTTGGGTTGTTGTCCTCCTACTGCGCCCCCCCCCCCGTCTCCTGGTACCTCCTCCAGACTCTCCATACTGTGCTGGGAGACTCCACAAACCTTCAAGATTCCAGTTCAGTTAGTCTCTGGAAGTCTGAATTCTTGGCCCTGCGATGGACTGGTGACCTGTCCAGGTGTACCTGCCTCTCACCTGCTAAATGCTGGGATAGGCTCCATCTTCCCCACGACCCGGAATGGACAAAGTGATAGAGAATGAATGAGTTAAATATAATAATAAACTGATTGATGTGGGCAGGCCCGTTTATCAAGAGAACTTTGAATTTATAAGAATTCTAGATTAGTAATTTAATATGTGACCCATATTGAAGCAGATCAGGTATAAAATACCATCAAAGTATTTTCATCTACTATTAAAAATGTCAGTGAAAATGTAAATGAAAGTAAACAAAAGAAAGAAAATGAAAGAGAAAAAGAGAGTGAAAAGATGAGAAAAAAAAAGAAAAAGACAAGGAAATACCAGATATAAGGTAACAACATCAGCTGTTCAATCTTAGAAAAAAAGGACAACCAGCTGCTACACCTCCAAGGAAACCAACAACAATCCCATGCACCCACTGCCCAATACCCATTCCCTCACTCCTATCCCATCCTCCCCCCCAAATCCCCTCCCCCATCCCATCCCATCCCCTACCACCCAACACCCCCTCCCATCCTGTCCCTGTACTCCCACCCCTTTTATCTGAACGATTTTTGGCTTTTTACGAATTATTAGTTTTGTTTTTATGTCAGAAATAAAGGAGGCATTCATCTAAAAAACATGAGCTCTGCAGAGTCTGGATCCAGTCTCCAGCTCACAGCAGAAGTCTGTGATCCTGAAGAAGGTTGGAACACCTTCCATTGATCTTTTTAGGAAAGGTGTAAAGTTAACTGTCCTGTCATGTCGGTTTCAGAGCTCGGTTCTGCTGAACCAGGATGGACTCTGCTTTCTGCTTCCTGGTTGCACCTCTCTGCTGATGACAGGATTGTTTATGTCAGTTTGTCTCATAAATGCCACAGGACAAGTTCAGGATCAGGTCAAAGCAGTAAGGATTTATCCCTAAACTAATCCCCTGAAGTCAGAAATCTGACAGCCTCAGATATACGTAAATCATAAACTGCCTGAAGAGATTGTTGATGGAAAAACTAGTACATCTGAAGTCCAAAAAACGTGTTGGCTTCCCAAAGATGAAGGTTATATGAGAAGAACTTCTTCAGTCAATGTAAATATAAATGGAATGTGACCTCAAATATATACCAGTCCACATTAACTGGAGCGTACAGCCCTGGAAGCATGTTAACCATGAAGACCTGCACACATGAATACAGGTCTTAAATTCAGTTTAAACAATAAAAAATAAAAAAAGATGCCCTCTTTTCCAAGGAAAATAATTCCTTGGAGCCAACAACATGGATTACAGATTTAGCTCTGAGCTGCACTGAGCAAGCTCTGCAGACCAAGAATAAACAAGTAGGCAGCGCTTGAAGAGCCGTGGAGCCACGCGGCAGTTATGAAGACAAATATTTTCCCTCTAGACCAGGGAGGCAAGGAAAGGTGTGTTTGTAGAGGAGACAGAGGGCTGCTTTGTCCCCTTCCAACAGATCAGCTCTCCAATCTCTCCCCACCTCATTCCTCCCTCCCTCTCCCATCATTGGCCCCTCCAGCCCACCTTCAGGCTCCCTCATCCTCTCCCGGAGCTCCCAAAGCTTCACACTGAAGAGATGCTATCGCTTCTTTACCATTCTCTGCTGCTCATCTTTGCTCAACAGGTAAGAAGGGGGTTATCATTTTCTATCTTTGTACTGCAGAAAGACCGGGGCTCTGACTGGAATATGTCATGTGACACCTGACGATACTGAGATTAGATGTTCAACAGGAAATAGAGAATTTATCTTGATCAGCAGAGTTTATTTAGACACTCAGACCAGGGAGTGGGATTGTAGGGCTCAGTTTCAGTCTGCATCAGGGGTAAACGCTGGAAAATGAAGCAACTTTCTGAGGTCTTTGTACTGAAAGCTCCCATGGACCCATTTTCACACCATGAAATGAGCTCATTCAGTAAACCTGGCAGAGAGGCTGCAGATTCTTGGCATAACCCTGGCTGACCTTTGGAAGCTGGCCGAGGGAAGAGGAGCACAAGTGGCAACAAGCAGCGATTTCATGAGAGCAAAAATAATGACAGCATTACTAAACTAATTACAGGGTTTTAAAGCTGCTAGAGTCATCATGGATGTAGACCGGTGCACTACCAGTACAGTATTATCCCAGCGGGAAATGAGAAAACTCAGGTTTTTATAGTTTAACTGCAGCAAATGTTAAAGTCATAATACTACACTGTAAAAAAAGCAAACAAACAAACAAATGAAGGAACATAAACAAAGTTCCAGCAGCTGGAGCACCAGAAAAATATTGTAAATGAAATAAAATTGAAGTAAAATATTAATGAATAAAAATAGTTTATACCTTTAATTTTACATGATCTTTTATTTTATCCTACCTTTTAAACGTTTGGTGTTCTGTGATGCTGTCAAGTCTGAATCATCCAGTTAGAGAACAGCATGTTGTACGTTAATACTGAAACACTGAACAGTTGTACATGTGCATTCAGATGTTTAGAGAAAGTTAAATTGTTCACCTGTAAATGTTCCAGTGGATTTTACCTTCATTCTGACACCAGTGAGTATTAAACTTGTATTTAGCTGTTTAACTTTTTTAATATTACATTTTAGTGAAACTATGATAAATCTAAACATAAATAAGTCTTTTTATGTAAAATAAAATAAAATGTGTCTGTAATCTAACTGGTATTTCCCTGTATTATAAAAAAACAATAAAAACAAAAAACAAAAAAAAAAAACAACAAACACAAGTATGATTATTGAAAAATACAACAAGCGTTTTATAATGCCTTAAAAATAGTTTAACTCCTAATTTGGGCGATATGATACCCTGATGTAGGCTCACCTGAACAAGCTGCTTAACTTTTAGTTGGATGGATGATTTCATCGGGGCTGCAGGATTTAGACAAACATTAAGCTGCTGGATCAACATTTACTTTAAAAAAAAGGAAAAAAAAAGCTAAATTAACCTTAGCTATTGCTTTAAGTCTGGTTTACATCTAGCCTTAACTAGCATTAGCCTGCAGTCCGTGCACTTTTCACTAGTTTTCTAAGTATTATGAACTTTTATCGTGAGTATATTCTGACTCAAATGTGGTATGATAAAAACTTTGGCAGAAAAAGTAAGGAAATAAGTGTTTTAGGTGGATTATTTCTCCTCTTTGTTAATCCCAGTTTGTTTTGTATGACACATGGATAGAAAGCCTGATTAGTCACACTTACAACCAGGTATAGCTGGTAAGGATGGTGCTTCTGTGGAATGAGTAATGAGACTAAACATGGGGTAGTTCCCCCCATAAATGCGTTGAGTCAGAATCCCTGTAATATTCTCCTGTTGGTGTTCTCTCTGGTTCAGAGTTTCTTGGTGGACTGGCCTCTGTTGTTGCTCTGTATGGATCTTCATCACTGCTAACGTCCCTGACAGTGGAAAATAAATAAAGTGTAAAAATGGCGAATATGTTGTTAGTTTCTTTATTACTGTGGTTGATTCAATCCTCCAAACCACCAAGAAACACCAACAGGAGAATATTACGGGGTTTAGTATGGAACTAAATCAGGGCCATAATGTTTGTTCTTTTTTTAAAGAAATATTTGAAAGTGAACAAATGTAAGCTAAAAACGATTTTTTTACTGTAAGCTTCAAAAAAATAATTGGATTAAAAATAAAACAAACGTGTCATCCATTATGTGTACGACTTCGTCCAGTTAAAGGTAGGCTACTTGGTAGGGGAAGCACTAAAAATACAATGAAGTTTATTTAGATTCAGTTATTTGCTGCAAGACAGATACTTTATATTTTAAAAACCTGTCTCTTTTTTTTTTAAATACTTAAACAATTAATTATCTCAAGACCAATTACTTAAAATACAAAACTTAAATACAAATAACCTCTTCCATGAAAATGAAATGCATTTATAAGTTGTGGAGAAACGAATCAAATCTCAGCCAAAACTTAAAAAACAAAATGGCCGCTCATTTTTTATGATTTATTGTATTGTGAGTGTTATCATTGAACATTATCACTGAACAAGAGGCAATAAAAAATTAATAAATAAATTAATAAAATCAGAAGCATATGGTAAAATAAATTAGGTAGGCTCAGCAACAGAAGCTAGCAGGACCTCACATGATTTATTGTATTATATGAACTAAATGTAAAACGGTCACAAGCAAACCACTGTTGAGATTTACAGTCAAACAATGGATGGGAGCCGTCCTTAAAGTTAAATAATCACATTTTAAAAGGTAGAACTTTGTGTAATAAGATATCAATGGGTGGTAAAGATGCACTATTGCTGAGTCATGCTCTTGCAGTCCCATTCACCATCACTGGTCCTGCTCAGCCTTTTTCACCAAGAGCCCAACGTGGAGCTTTCTCCCTGCAAAAATCACTTATCAAGTCCTGAAGTCCAGCTTTCTGTTCTATCCAGATGTTCTATTATATAGTATCTCCAATGATGTAATGTCATGTGTAATAACACAGACCTCCACGTCATCGTCTCCCTCATGTAGCAACACATGAAGTCTAATTTATCTCCAAATCTGTAGACTAACAGGTGAAGCATTAGATTAGTGGGGGAAACATTTATGATGCTATATGGTTGTTCCTAGTTAATCTTCTGATATCTAGAAAATGTAAAATATTTGTATATTATCAATGTAATATATTGATGGTTTGAGGCTGACAGCAGGACGTCCAGCGTCTCTCTGTGTTTTTCGCCACCAGTCTGAACTGTGGTCCAGCATCTTGTTGTTCTGTTGTTGGTTTCAATCTTCGTTTTTACCTGCCAGCCCTGTTAGCGCCATTAGCATAATGACTCATAAATAAATTGACTGGAGATTCTCATCATGGATGCAGCCGACAAACCTGCAGCAACCGTGTGATGCTGGCATGTCAATATGGAGAAAAACCTCTGAGGAAAGTTTCCAACATCTACCTCCATCTATCACACCAAGAAGCAGCTTTGGAGGAAAAAGGGGAATCAACCCGGTACTAGAAGGTGGTCAAGATAACGCGGACTGTGAGTGTAGATATATATCCTAATATAGTGACTCCAACCTAAAGGATGGGTTTTTTTTTAATTTTTTTTTTTATGTGTTTAGGAGTTGTCTGTGGTTAGGTAATAGCCTACTCATTCAAGGGATGTTTTTAACTCTTAAGAACAATAAGAAGCAGTGTGGTACAAGGCATGTATGAACACAGCTGGAAGAAGTCATACGGAGTCTAACAGCTTTGTCCCACGGGTTCCAGTTTGGCAGCTATGTTTTAGATACTCACCTGCTGAATTACTGCAACTTAATAACAACTAACTGACATTCAGTGTTTTCACTGACTCACTGGCACTGCATTTAAAAAAAATATTGATTTGAATCTATTCAAATTAAATAAATCCAGATTGATTTTTTTTTATATGTCCTCTTTTCTGGTAACATGACCTTCCTCTCGCGTGAGTAAGCATATAAACACACAACTGGTTTCCTGTCTCTGTCCAAAATCAGCTTTTCTTGTCAAATTCAGATGTTTTCATTCACCAGTGTGGATTACATTCACTTATGAAGTATTTTGCAGCGTATTACCATTCACATTAGCAGCTAACGCTAAAACGGCAGGCTCTCATATTAGCAGCTAATGTTAAAACGGCAGGCTCTCATATTAGCAGCTAACGCTAAAACGGCAGGCTCTCATAGCAGCTAATGTTAAAACGGCAGGCTCTCATATTAGCAGCTAACGCTAAAATGGCAAGCTCTCATATTAGCAGCTAACGCTAAAATGGCAAGCTCTCATATTAGCAGCTAATGCTAAAACGGCAGGCTCTCATATTAGCAGCTAATGCTAAGACCGCTGGTGCCGCCATGTTCCACAACAGTAAGTCATGTCACTACGCATATATGTACTTTGAAATAACTTTGACATGGTCATTTAAAGTCAAACTTCCTCTAGAACAGGTTTACACTTCATCCTTTAATAAAACAGTAAATGGTCTAATGCTAATTATCTAGTTTCCATGACGGCATGTCACAGCTGCTCTCTGTGTCCATTGCAGTCAGTACACAAGCTGTGTCCCAGTTTAGGGTCTTCGGAGTGTAGGTCAAGTTTACCTTCATGACAACTGTGAGAGTGAATTTTTTGTCTAACTCATCCGTTTGGATGTTATTTAATCTTGAAATTCAGCATAATTAGGGTGGTGTCCTTTTGATTGACAGGTATCCAATAGGCAAGAGGGGAGAGTGCAGCACAATTGCTGTTTTTAGTCAGCTAACAGCGCGCCTTAGTTCCGACGACTTGTTCAGCGCGAACGCCCCTTTTAACCACATGGGTGGAAAAAACAAATCAGTTGGTTTCCCTATAAACTTCCGATAAAATTTTTCCAACCTGATAATGTTAATGTGTGGCTCGTTATTTGTTCAGTAGATAACTTTGCATTAATAGGATTCCTCAAACAACTTCTGCTGATTTAATGATTCTGTTCAACTGCTCTAGGCAGCAAAGTTCTGTTCCAATCCAACTATTCCTGATATGTTCACAGTCGTCCAAATGACGCGGTTTCACTGTGCAGACTACAACCTGAAAGAAATTACAAAAAAATTATTGCTTTATTATTAACTTTTTATCACTTTTATAATCAATTTTGCCCTAAAAGAGACATGCCTCTTCTGTTTTGATAAAGCCTCTATCCGCTGGCAAGATCCTCAAGATCTGTCCACACCATGGGTATTCTCTATTCTATTCTATTTTATTCTATTCTATTCTGTTGACATTTGGCAGATCCTTCTCTCCAAAGTGATTTACACCTGAGAGTAAGAACACAAGCAAAATTTCAAACAAAATGGGACGTCATAATTAAGTGGTAGTCAGACTGCTGTGAGTCCAGTTGGACCCAGGTTCTGTCATGTAGCGCTCCCCCCCCCCCCTCTCTACAATAGTCCTTTCTTTAATTACGAGATCATGATTTCATCACACAATATCATCTTGGGCGTAAGTGCATACAGCTTCTTCAGTGCTGAGTTGAACCAAAGAGCTGGACAAATCTAACTCATTCCGACGAGTAGAAAAGTTAAGCTAAGTGCAGAAATGCTTCTTAAACAACTGAGTCTTTAGGTTGCTCTTAAAAGTGGATAAGGACTCTGCAGATCGGACGGAGTTTGGTAGATCGTTCCACCACTGGGGAACAACAGAGGAGAAGAGTCTAGCTACTGATTTTGCGCCACGTTGTG
>JBAFTA010000025.1:3061747-3076951 GCA_036919975.1 Melanotaenia parkinsoni
GCAACTGTGTGATGCTGTCATGTCAATATGGAGAAAACCTCTGAGGAAGGTTTCCACCACCTGCTTCATCTATCACACCAGGAATTAAAGAAGTCTGATCCGTAACTAGAAGGTGGTCCTGATGAGGTGGCGGTGGCTGTAGATTTGCTTTTGAGATGAAAGATTTCCCTAAAACTATCCGTTGTTTTTGACGTCGTATATCCACATCTTTCTGTCTAATATTACCCAGATATTTCCAGTCAATTCCCGGTAATATTAGTTAATTATTACCAATTACAAGTAACCAACTCCACCAATAATTCATTCCCAGCTGTAATAAAACATATGAGTCATTATTAGTTGAGCAACACCTTGTTCAATCTATCTCATCAAGAATTAAAGCAGTTCTGAAGGAAAAATGGGACCAACCCCAGAACAGTTTCAGTTCTGGACAACATGTAACGCCACCTGCTCTCCTATCAGTTTGTTTCTGTGCCTCACCTCCTCCCATAGAGTGAATGAGAAAGAAGCACTGCAGGCAGTCACAGTGTTCTGCTGCCTTCCTCAGCTTGTCCACGATCAGGTCCCGGTAGGCCGAGCCGTACGTCATGTGTCCGACTGCCCTGGGTGGAAAAAAAACCTGGAAATTAATAAAAACATACCTCTGACTGTTGAATTGTGTGGTAAATATTCAAAGTTGCTCTTGTATCCTGCAGAATTAATACAGAAACTTCACAAAGTGGGTAAAAACATTATTATTTATAAAAACCAAATATTGCCATATGTTTGAATGAGATTCTGACAGAAGGTGTAAAAACTTATGAACATCAGGTCATTAAACCGGCATTTTGTGGGTTGAAGTAATAAGATTTGGTCATTTTCTTTAGGACTGACGTTGACTGAAAGATCTGAGCAAATAAATAAAGTGGACAAAAAATGAATCTGTTAAGTTTTATATCAGACTTTGGTCCTCTAAGGACCTGGAAGGGTGGTAAGTTGAAGTGACGCGTGTGGGTTAAGCTGGGAAAAATGGACAATCCGTTTAATTTGCTAAATCACAAAGAAAGATGAAATGATAAGTTTTAAAGATGTTAGAGAGGGATTCTCGTTGGAAAAAGAAGGATTCTTATTAATTATAATTAAGGAAGAACAATGTTTTATAAAAGCATATAAATCAGAGAATAATAGATGATTCATTACTCAGTGTTTCTATAAACCACTCAACTAAATGAAATAAAAAGAAGAAGAGATGGAAAAAGAAGAGTCGATGAAGAGCCGGAACCTCTGAAGCTCAATGAAAAGTCTCACAATAATTACTGTACATTTCTTCATCTTGCTTCTGTTCAGATGGGGTAAATACCACCACTAATTTCCTTTTAACAGCTAATAATAAAATGATTATTATAAGATAAGATGGTGACCATTTGTTTTTAAACTAACTAGAATTAATCTCTTCCTAGATTAGCACGACTTTGTATGGGCCAGTATTATTTAATTTTATTTGTAGTCGTTGTCAAGGTTACCACCGTCGTCATCATCGTTATCATCATCACTCATGGTGGTGGGTGTATGGAAGCCTGTCCCAGTTGAAGCGGCTACGCAGGTGGGCTGGTCTGGAGGAGGGGTGGGCAGGTCCCAAATAAATTAATTCTTAATTAATTAAGGTTTTATTTCTATTTCTCTTCTATAATGTAGTGACTGAGGTCCCAGATACAGAGGCTCCCTCCTCCGGGTCTGGGTCTTGTGACCCACAATGCATGACAACCAGTCTTAAACTATAGTAACTGAAATAAACAAAACTAAATATGGTGACATGAGCCAGTTCTTCTTTACTGGTCTGAGAACGACCCATAAATGAACAACAGACATTTACATGTCTACATGGCTCTGCTGGCTCCTGCTCGCAGGGACCCGGAGCCAGATTTAGTCCGGTCCTGCTGGTCTTTGGGCTGAATGATTATTGATCCCTCTTCTTCGTTGATGTCAGGAATAATGAAAGTGATGATAGAGAAGAAGGAGAATATAATGACTATTATTACTGTTATTACGGTTGTTATTGTGTCATCATCATCATTATTGTTAACATAAACCTTTTTATTACTGGAAAGAACGGCAGCTGTTATGAAGGTTGTAGTTAATGTTAAGACTTGTTGTAGTGCAGGTGGTTGTGGTTTTTTCTGGTGCCATTTGCTTTGCAGTATTCCCCAAGCACATTATAAAGAACCAGCTTTCAGTCGGAGGTTCAGGCTGTTACAGAGATCAATACGCTGCGACAGCTCTAACGTAGCTGTCCGTGTAAACTTGGGTAAGCTGAAATTCCTTTCCCACTGACTCACCAACAGCTCTGCTTCACGTGCACGGTTTTTTCCCTCCACAGTGGCTGTCACGCAGAGGAAACCTGCAGGGAGTGTTCACCCAGCCCTGAAAAGAAGCACCACTGACTTCTCTTATTTATTTAGAGCAGAAAAGGGAAAACTGGGGAAAATAAATAAAACAAATGTGGGCCACATTTCTTTGGTTCTTTTTTTTTTTCTTTAATTATTCTTCTATTTGATTTTAATTCTTCCAAGATGAGAAACTGCCCTCCCCTTTTTCCTCCCTCTGTGTCGTAACAGCACGTGTGAACGATTGTAAAATAGCTGCGGCATGTAAAGAATGATGGCGTGCCACGGTGGCTCCTCCCTCTGTGAGGACTCCTGCGGCGAGTTTGTCTCTCACCAGTTGTTGCCTGAACCTGACACGTCTGTGAGGAGCTGAGTGCTGTCGAACACCTCCCTCAGCGGGCCCTGCAGGATCCCGTTGACCACACCTTCCTCCATATCCACCAGGACCGCCTGCAGAGTCAAATATGTGAGAATGTGGCTGTTATATGCTGAGCACATTCTTTGTAACCCAATGACCGCTGAGTTTATCTCTGGCTTTAAAATGAGCTCTGTGTTTCATTTAAGGCTACTTCACTCGAGGTTTTGTCTTTATGTCTTATCATACAGACGTGTGGTTTTGGCTGCTTGACTTACTCTGGCCTTCAGATGTTGAATTCTGCCTCCGACAGCATGAACTCCACCATCACTGTTCCTGGAAATGAAGGTCAAATATGAAACAGGAGCAGACTTTAAAGCGCTGCGTCTCTGTTCTGTGAAGGCAGCCGCAGTTACCTTGAATCCACGTTTCGGAAAAAGCTGCTGATGGCTTCATCGTACAATCCTCTCTGTGGAGAAAAGAACAGCAGATTCAGATTCAGGCAACTTTATTTACCCTTGGAGGACAATTCAGTTTGACAATCTTCAGATCACAAATCAAAGGAAACACCCCAAAAAACAACAAAGTAAATTAAAAAAAAAGGATTAATTCATATTAAATAAATAGTGGGTCTATATACACCAGGTCTTTAAAAAAAAGTATTTGCTACCATCAGAAGCATTTAAGAGTCTGACTGCAGTAAGTCTAAAGGCGTTTGTATATGTTTGTTTTACGTTGTGGGGGCAAGATGGCGGCTTCCAGAGGGCGTCAGGTGAAACCCCAGTGATAGAGCATGATCAGGTTGATTAACGTCTTCATGACTAGACCCTTTGTACAGGAGGCAGCATGAGATCCTACAGTCCAGCAGATGTTTGCAGACACCAGGAAGCAGCTAACACGACGGGGAGAAACTCAGCTAAAAGACTCTACCAAGCATCAGCATCCAACCAAACACAGTTCTGGATTCCAGCCCTAAAAACTCTGCCAATGTGATCGACTCATTCCTAGGATTACTTTACTCATTCATAGATTAACTTGGTTGTCATCCTCTAGTTTCCAGTTAGTTTTCCTTTAGGAGAAGATATTTACATTTTCTACTGCTGCAGGTGAATTTACTCTGACACAGTAACATCTTGACTCTGTGATAATCTCAGGTGTCTGCAGAGAGCAGGATTATACATACAGCCCCGGTAGTTGTGGAGATAAACTTCATTTATTTTATTTATGTCATTTTAGACAGGAGGCAGAAAAAACAGACCTCATGAAGATGAGTTTAATGATGGATTTTTACATACCAATGTCACCATACAAGGTCCCGAACTCTGCCAGCTAGAAATGAATGATCTTTGAAAACTTTTTAATAATGTTGTTCAAGCTGTTTTTGTCTTGACAGACCATGAAACCAACAAATAAAAGTTAAAAGACTCAATGAAAAAATGATGAAAAATGAATAAAACCTTCTTAGAAACAATAAAAGCATTTAGCTTTTGCATCAAGAGGGTCCTCTGTTGGCCCTTTTTAACAATTACCAGTTTCCAGGTAAGAATCTGAACCTCTTTACAGTAAATGATGCTGGACGGGCACATTTCTCTAAAATCAATAAGATTTATGTTATTTTTTGTAACATTCTGGTCTAAATAATTCAGCATCAGCCACACTTGTTCCAGCTCTGAAGGATGTAGTTTGATGGCAGTTTAATAAACAACCTCATCTCTGGGGATCTTCCCAAAATATTTCATTAGCAGAGACGTTAAAGCAACATTTGCTTTTCATTAAATTTAGCTTCAAATTTTACTGACAATTAAAGAGGAAGCCACATGACAAGAGTTGGTTTCATTACAAAATCTGAGACGCTGATGAAAACCACGACAGCACAGTGAAACATTTACATCTACTAAAAACACCAAACACACGCTCACTTTACCGGGATGTAAACGAGAGAAATCTACGGCTGCTTTATACCGAAACTCCCAGTTTTAGCCTCAAGCTTCATCAAGTCTGTAGAGTCATGAAGAAACATAATTTAACTACTTGTGTTTTCTAATTATGAAAAGTCTGTGACATTATTTTCCATTCATGAGTTAATAAAATATAGATTTCCCAGACGGATAATAAACGTAGCAGTGAATGAAGGTGAGGTGGAGGATATGAGTCAGAATCACTACGGATTAACGGCTCAGGTGTTTTAATCCCTGAAGTGTGTGTAGTCGTGGACCCTCAGGACTGTCCCACCATCAAACCGTCTCATGCACAGAAGACACTGATGTGGACTTCTCCACACTGGCTCGGCTCTTTCTGCATCCCCACACTGAGACGTTAACACGAGACACGTCGGGTTTACTGTCTGCCTGCTCCGCCATAAAAGCTGCCCCGAGACAGCATGGAGGCTGAATCCTGCTGGGGGTTTCATCTGGACTGGGACTCCACAAACATGGAAAATGACCAGTACGTTGTTTCTTCTGTAAAACTCTGATTACAGAATTATTTATTTTTCTTAAACCATGTTTTCCCTGACAGCTTAAAGCTTTAAAGTTGGTCAGCATTTTAATTCCTGTTGGTGGAATATTCCCAAAGTCCAGACCTTAAAAAGGCAAAACTGTTCAAATATTGTTCTGTACCTCACTGGTTTTCAGTCTCCATGAGCTGCCCTTGTAGCAGCTAAAACATGCCAAACATGTGCATTTTAAAATGTGTTTACGACATTATTTTGCCACCGATCACCATCATTGTTTGCATCGTTTGTTCAGCTGTTTTACGTAACTGCAAACTGGAAATTTTCCGGTCCGTGTAGGGGAAGGATGTGTGGAAACTGAAGACTAAGCCGCTGCGTTTACATTTTATTTACCAAGAAATCAACACAAAGATGTAGTTTCAGCACATTTAATACCTAATTAAATATTTCTTAAATGCATTTGATTCATATTCTGCTTTCTTCTTCTGGTTGGATTTTTATGCTGCTACATCTATTCATACAGTGGTGCCTCGTTTATTTCAGGAGTAACGTTCTGAAAACATTTTCAACATTATTAACACATAGATAGACTCTCAAAAACCTACATATATTTAACAATGTGACTTTCTTAACAATTACTCTCCAAACAAACATATTACAGATTTCTGCTGCCAATCAAGACACAAACACAGTGGGCTGATTCCTACAGTAAAATTTGGACATAGAATGGTTGAAATAGGATTTAAATATATTTAAATATGCAGTGCTGCATACAAAAAAAAGTCTTAATGGTTAAATGACCGGAGTTCTGTTTCAGATGTAGGTATTGTACATTATGAACATATTTATTGTGTGTATTGTTGCGTAATGACTGCTGTTTTTAACTCTTCTCCAAATTCAAGATCAATATACATTATATATATCCCACTGGCAAATGTTTCGTCCCCTCTCACACATTCTCATTACTTGTAGCTGGGTTATGTACCAGACACTGGAAAGGGAGCAGACCTGTAATGCAGCAGCTGTAATGTCGAAATGGGCCTTAAAACAAGAAATAGATAAAAGCATACGGAGATGGGCATGAGTAAAACGAGTTTTTTTTTTTTTTTTTGGTGCGTGCGCGCTTGTTTCCCTTTTTTTCTTTTCAAGATGCGAAGAAGAAATCATTTTCCAGGTCACGGAGAGGAGCCTGGGCTTCCTGTCGGTCGGTGTCGTTACTGCATCCTTTGTGTTGCTCTTACCTTGTTCACATAAGCGTGCTCTCGCAAAGCAAGATCCCAGAACCTGCAGCCAACCTGGTTTCCACACTGTCCAACTGAAACACATCAGCTAGTTAATCTACTGAAAGTCTTAACCTGAGGACGAAGACTAAAGCTATCAAACAGTGACAGTTGAAGTAAACGGGGCTGCTTTTTCTTTAAACTCACCCTGAACAACAACAGACTGGGTCATGGCAGCACAGACACTTCTGGGTCACAAACCGGAAACATACTTGTTAACATTTATTTCAATTACGAACTGAAACTTTCTTTAAAAGCTTTTGAAAAGTTTCCCACATTCGCGCCTCAGCTGTGTTTTGTCGAGTGATGATTACGTCATTACCAAGCGTGGATAGCGTAACTTAGTCACATTTCTTACGTAATGAGCGTAGCCGTCGCATTTTTAAGCGGAAAGTGTTCATTTCAGGACATTTTTCACAATTAGAAGTGAAAGATATTTGGCTGACTGTTGAGAAGATTAAACCTGTTTATTTCCTTGTTTATGTCTATAAGAGCCTGAATAGTTTTTTTTTATGATAAGGAAATTTAAAGGCCCATATTATGCAAAATTCACTTTCTAAAGGTGTTCTAACAGTCATATGCTTGCTTTTTATTTTTAGGGAAAGTGTGCTCAAACAGTTGAATCTGAGATCTTCAGACACACATAAAACTTTCTGCTCGCTGGTTGATCTTTGGCTGCTCCTGATTGGACATTGCCGTCAGTCTAAGCTCTCTGATTGGTGGAAAGTTTGACAGGTCCAGGTCTAAATAGAGGTCTCTTAGCAACATAGTAGTAATAGTGATCTTTTTATGATTAAATGTGATAAATAATGCTGTTATCATGGATCGTTGTGGATTTACCAGATAGAGTCTCTGAATAAAAATTACATTTAGTGGCTGGATTGTAAACCTCCTGGACGGGATAAAAATATCTGGAAAACTATTGTAGATCACCTACAGGGTATGCTATCCATCACAGTTTACCCCACAGAGCTACACACTACTGCTCCTGAGACACACGTTTTAAGGATTAAAGAAGAACTGGGATGGGGAAACACTGTATGCATAAAATGCTTCATCCAGTTTTCTTCTCTGTGTCCTGCAGGTATGACCCAGACCTGATCCCCAAACCTCCACTGGAATAGCTCAGCTCCATGTCTTTGAGGACTGGGGTGTGGTGACGTGCGGCAGCGCTTTACCTGCCGACACCAACCGCTCCTTCCTCTGCTTCATGTCAGAAAAGCTCGGTGAGCGAACAAGTACAAAGAATGGATCAAAGGATGAAGGAACTTTAACGTCGGCCATGAGCACCCTGACTAGAACACTTTTACCTTTGCGCCCAACGGCGTCCCCTTCATCACTGAGGCCCCTGTACGGACCCAAGTGTTGAGAGTCACCTTATTGAAACAAGTGAAAGCAAATTACAAAAATCAATACAAGACGAGATCAATGATTATTTCAAGACCTGAGTTTGACAACATTCTTCTAACTTTAGAGACAGATCTCAAATGATCAAACATAATCTCGAGGTTTCTGAGGCTGGTTTTAACAGACCAGAGCACCAAGATGGTTTTTGATCTGGGGGATCTTTCTATCGGGAGCAATGATCAGAGTTTCTGTTAGGCTTGAATTTCTCTGAAGGTAATTTGAAGAGAGCCAGTTTTTGAAGCAAGACATTCCAGGAGCAAAGTGAAACTCTGACTCACTGAAAGAATGATACAACTGAATACCAAAGGCATCATTCTTATCAGTCATCAGTTTCCTCCTCCATTCACATGTGAAAACATCTTTATGTCTGGAAATAATTGTGCTTGAAGTCATTGCTATGCCCATCTTTACCACTAGATGGCAGTATATCTTACACACTGTGCCTTTAAGATAATGTAAAATGACGATTTCTATTCTTATAACAGAACACTGCAGCTTCTATTATTATTTTACTTCCTCTAAACTTAGCAGAAAAAGAGAAAATGTGTGTTTGGGGGATCATTTAGCTTCTTGGTAATAAATCTGATGAAAATGATACGGTGATTTTTTAATCAATTTAATAAACAGATTTTTTTTTATAATGTCAGCATGATGCTGGCAGAATTGTTGATTTTATTCGGCTTGTTTATGGATATTAATACACACATTAGTGTGTGTTGACCTTTACTTCTGGAATTAGACTGCATTCCTGAAATCTCCTACAATTTTTGTAACGGTGGTCTTAAATCTGATCAGTTCTGTCGAACCAGTGTTTGTTCAGAAGAATCGACTGGTTCCAAACAGGAATTGATGAACAGCTGAGATGAAACAAGACCACCTCTGATGTAGGAAGCTTCTGTGGTGCTTTTGGATGTCATGGTTTATGGTTTTGGGTTCTGACTGTGTTTAGTTTTGGTCATGTTTCTAGTTTTTGTTCTTGGTTTTTTGGTATTCAGGGCTTAGTTTTGTGTTTCTTTGGTTTCTGTCATTAATGCACCTTGTCACTCATGCACGCCACATGTGTTTAATTTATCAGTCTGTGTATTTAAGTCCTGGGTTTTCAGTTACTCCTTGTCAGATCCTTATTGTGTTCATCTATGTCGTGTCTCAGTTCCTGTTTTGAGTTCAGAATAAACCTTGGTCAACAGCATAATTCTGCCTCCTGCCTGACTGTCTGCCATTCTTGACAGAAGGATCTGACCATACATGTTCGCTGAGCCTCCTCCCAAAAGGTCCAGAAGTAGGAGGTCGTCTAGGTGCCAGGGGCGGCAGTACCCCGTGAGCATATCATCGAGCGAACTGGTGGAAAGGCTCCTTGGTTTGGACCTGGAGCCAGAGCCGGGGTATTCAGAGAGGTCGCCATTCTGGGGGTCCGGACTGGCAATAAGTCCAATGCCGCTTGGGTGGGACATGTCATGGGTGTCGCCACCAGCTCCAAGGTCCTCGTCACGGGTGTCGCCACCGACTCCTAGGTTCACATCACAGTTGTCGCCACCGGCTCCAAGGCCCTGCCCAGTGCCGCAGCGTCCGACGCCAACACCTATAGGCCTACGGTCGAGATGCCTCTCTTCTGATTCCTGAGGGGGTCCCTGGAGTGGATGCTGCTCTTCATGTCCCTCTTCCTGAGGGGGTCCCTGGTCAGGACACCTCTCCTCTTGCTTCTGTTCCTGGGGGAGTTCAATATGGAGATGCTCCTCCGCCGACCCCTGTGGGCCGCCTTCCTGTCCTGTGGGGAATCCCAGTACCTAGGGGTTTTGTTGTCAGACCGGGGGAGGATAAGTCTGATTATTTTAACTATAATCTATTTTTATGTTGTTAGTCTATTGGATATCCAAATGATGTATTTTGATTATTTTGACTCGTTTAAGATTTATTAATTGACATTGTCTGAATCGGCGAGTATTCAGAGAGGCAGCTAAACCAGAGGGGCGTGCACAGGTTTGTAAAAGAGAATCATACGTAAGCATAGTTTTATAACTAGACACGTGCATATTTTTGCCTTCGTGTGCACACAGTACATTTGGCGTCTTTTGGAAATAAACAGGAAAAAGCCGAGTGTACATACATACAGGTGTGGAATACTATTTATTAGCAGAAATAAAACAGTACAAAAAAGTAAGGTATTCAAAAATAAGCTTATACAAAAATGTGCCTTCATGATTATATAAATGAAGATACTGTTGATGTTTCTGGTCTAGTCCACAACTTGGATAGACTAAGCTCCACAGGATGGTTCAGTTCAGATCTGTTTGCACTATGATTCAATTTGGAAACGCTGTCAAATTTGGGACATTTTGGTTTACATTCTTGGTACAAAATAAGATCAAGAACCAACAAATTATAGACATGTATCTGACAGAAAAAAAAGAACAAAGATCTCTTAGTGGGTATGTTTACCAAGAAGGGTTTGGTCAGTGCTGTTCTGGGGCTAATCTAGAGACAAGTGTCATGCTGCTGGACAGGATTCAACACTGACTGCTCCACTGACCAAAGCTGCCTTGCTGAAGCTTGCTGGGCTGTTGTTAATGGTCAGGTTCTTCACACAGCCCACGTAGGGCTTCCTGATGGGAATGCTGTCTGGGAGGAAGAGATCTGACAGGAAGAAGAGCCGAGAAAAGTTATAGTCCTGTTATAGAAGGAATAAATTAGGAGCAGCTTTTGTTGTTGCAGGCTCACCTGGAGCTCCACCGATGAATACCAGGTTCCCTGTGTCTGTGGAACTGGGGTGCACGGGTCCCACAATGTGCTGGATCTCAGAGTCCACGTTCAGCTGAACAACGTTGGCGTCCCGGATCACTGAGGGGATTATTTTGAATGTATTTACATATCATTAGGTGAGATATGGAGCATCAAATATGATTTTTCAAATACTCAGTTATGCATTTTAGCCAAGGTTATCTCAGCTGGTCAGATCAATCAGTGCTACTTAGCTTTTACCAGCTAACATCTTTTATTAAATTAGTTGGCATCATAAGTTTTAAGCTTTAAGTTACATTAAAATATTTCTAGAACCTCCTTCTTCCACCTACATAAAATTTCCAGAATGAGAAGCATCCTGTCTCAGAGAAATGCAGAATTCTTCCTTCCGGACTGGATGACTGTAATTCCTGTTTATTGTTCTGAAAAGTCTACATCTGATCCAAGATGCTGCAGCGAGGGTTCTGATGGGAGCTATCATCAGAGATTATAGTTTTATCTTCTTTTCATCGGCTCCCTGTTAATCCTGAATAGAATACAAAATTCTTCTTCTCACATATAAAGTTCTTAGTGACCAGTATCATTGGATCTTAAAAATCTCAGAATTCCAGATTTTCCCATCAGAGCTTCATTCTCAGACAACAGGTTCACTGGTTGTTCCTAGAGGTTCTGACAGTAGAACAGAGGCAGAACCTTCAGTTATCAGACCCTCTCTGTGGAACCAGTTCTCAGTTTTGCTTCAGGTATCAGAATCCCCCTTCCACCTTAGATCATCTCCAAACCTTCCTTCATGATAAATAGGTTTGGTTTGGTGACCCTGATCCATCCTTTAGTCCTGCTGCTATAGGCCAAGGCTGCTGGAGGACATCCCATGATGCACTGGGCTCCTTTCTGCTCTCTTTACTCTCAATATAGAAATATCTGACATTGTTGTCATTCATTTGTGTTTCTTTTCTTCTTTCTCAGCAGGATTCCCTGGATTAGAGTTCTGCTGCTGGTTCACCCCTCTTTCCTGTCAAGTTCTGAGCTTAAAATTCTCACCTGAAATTTTGTGCCAGGTACCATCACACACACCCTGTCTTGGTGAAACCTTCACAGAGAACTTGTTGGTCTGATCATTCACAAAAACAACAACCTGAAATCAAATCAAATTATTATTATTATATTCTGGTATAACTAGTGTTATAATTATGGTATAATTATGTTTAGACTCACCCCTCCTTGGTGGATGTACATGGTTAAGAAGCTCTCTGATGTGCGCATGTGTAGTAACACCCCAGATGCCACACGGGGGCGCACCTCCATCACCAGCTCAAACTTTAGTCCTAACTTAAATGATTCATCTGAGAGGAACAGATACAGAGAGAAAATGGGTTTTTGATGTCTTCACTGACCTTCATCTTTATTCAGCTTGTCTTCCTGGTTCATTAGTACCCTCACACCTCCCCCACCCTCCTGCAACCCCTTCTCCTCCACCTCCAGCTGTGTTAAAGTAGCATGTTCCTCCATCCAGCCACACTTTCTCAGAGGAGCATGTGATCTAATGTAACATGTCATATAACAGATGTCCAGTTAGCAAACATTTTTAGATGTAGCCAAAAAGTGTGGCATGCTAGTGTTTGGAAGGAGAATTTCAACAAATAATCAGTATGGAGATCTGAGGCCAACACGGCATGTCTGATTCCTGTCTGTGTTTGCAGATAATGAGGAACACACGTGTGCATCTGAAAGAATCAGACCTAGTATGACATATCCTCCTTCCTCTGAGAAGTATGTTCCTGTCTCAGGAAGCCCTTCGAAGCATGGAGTGACCCCGAATGTCTCTGCCACGGATGACAGCCGCTGTCCATCCAGTAGAAGGTTCTTCAAACAGCCAGAAAAGCTGAAGGCGGAGTTTCTCTGGAGGGACAAACAAGAAAACCAGAGTTTCATCCACAGCAGAGGGATGTCTGGTTCATCCCAAACTGAAACTAAAATAAAACAACCTGCTTTGCTGACCACCAGAATTCTTTTTACACAATATCTTCATATGTTCACAGCTCTATGTGGTACCATTAAGTCACCAGTTCAGTGATCAGAGGAAGAGGGGTAAATGGAAAGAGGGGTAAATGGAAAGCTCAAATCCGAACGCATTCTCAGAAAATGATGTGTTAACACAAATTCTTTCTGTGTACCATTCAAGGTACACCTCTAAAAAGTATCTGTAGGTACTACATAAAGATGTGACACATACTCAAAAACTATTTTATTTATAACAACTTTATTTGTATCTACATGATATTTGTTAAATATACAATAAATCTGGCTCTTGTATGTGTTCTGACCTGGAACAACTGGTAGTGAATCTGAATCACTGTGAGAAGCAGGAAGAGAAATACACCTGAAGGACTGGAAACCAGTAAACAGCATTGATGGCAGAGAAATGTTTTATATCCACAGTTCATCCAGTCCCACTGATGAAGCTGGTTTCAGTTTGAGACCTGTGAGCTGATGCTCTGCTCCGACCCATCCAGTGGTAGACTTAGGAGGGGGCTCATGAGGCCACGGCCGCCCCCTTAAATCAAATTATTATTAATCCATACTATTTTTAATTATTTTATTTCAACTGATTTAACCGTTGTGTCCTGGCATGTGGTTTTTTGCTCTGTAAAGCACTTTGGATTGCTCCTGTAATAAAACAGCAACCCAATAAAGTTCTGTTTAATATTAAAATGAATTATAAATCTATGTGCCCTGAATTAATGACAGAAGGTGAAAACTAATGCTACAGATGTATTTGTTTAATGGCTTGCCAGTGTATGAAATGTGGGTGAAGATGGGACTAGGGCAGTGAGGTTTCAGGGTTTGGTAGGTAGTAACCTCTGTTAGCCTAAAAAACAGATCCAGTCAGTAGATTCCACCAAGAACAGCTGAACTTGCATTTCTGTGTGTTTACGCTGCAACATAGCCAGAAATTCCTCTTTCCTCAGCCAGATAAAGATATTTTTATGTTAGCAATACTGTTAGCACCTTTTCAAAGTTTACATCTTAATATTATAAATAATATATTTAACATCTGTAATTAGTTTTATGACACTGAAAGAGCTCAAAGCTGTTATTTAAGGGTTTCCAGATGCCCAAGAATCCCAGTATTTCACACACTGATTCAAATAAAAGTTATCAATGATCCTGCTGGATGTCTACTGACTTGCCACCTTAACTTGGCCACCCCTCTAAAAATGTCCTGGATACACTGGTGTTGTTTTTGGCATGCACCTCAGTTTTAGTTTTAGTCTTCAGGGTGAAAATGCTTATTAGTTTTAGTGTTGGGGTAGTTACTTTCAAAAAGTATTTCATTACTGGCTACTCATTACTTCTATAAATTGTAATACAATTACTTTACTAGTTACTGCATTTGAAAAGTAACACCACTATTACTTTACCATTTCTTAATTCACCGTGTAGACATGGACAAACATCATAGCTGAATCATCACCGCCTGTCTACAGAGTGTTTACTGTATATTGTAAACAAAATGGCTTTAAAACAAGAACAACATCCCTGTCTGTGGGAGGAAATGGCCACACTTGTCTCATCATCCTTTTATCTAGTATTTTTCTAAACTTGGACGATTCAATAGTCAACAAGGGGAGCATGTCTCCTTCAATGAACTTGCAACTAGCTTGTTAGTTTCTTCCTGTGTTACCGGCTACTGCGCTCCAGGAAATGTTGAAAAAAGCTTAGCTTGTTTAGGTGGGTCGGCTGCTTGTTTAAGCGGGTCGGCTGCTTGTTTAGGCGGGTTGGGTGCTTGTTTAGGCGGGTTGGCTGCTTGTTTAGGCGGGTCGGCTGCTGAAGGACTCCTTCCACTGACCGGCGAGCAGGATCTTTGGCTACAAATTTGGACTGAAACTGGACTGAACTGAAAATAATGCAAATATCGGCACTGACTAAAAGCCCCTGTCTTCGTCTCCAGCTCCAATTTTCTTTTTGCTTGGTTGGCGTCAAATCGATCTCCATGGCAACGTGCCCTGGCAAGCACACACACAGGCAGCAGCATGTGCGTACCACTTAAAAAAGATCAGGACTTTACACATAGACAAACATGGCTCGAGTTACGAAGAAAAACACATTACTGTAGTCCAGTAAAGTCATTTAGTTACCAATATTTTAAGTGTAACACACTACTGTATTTCGTAATTTAAAAAAGTAATATCGGTATGACTGGTAGACTAGGTCAAGTTGAGCATGTGTTCCCCATCCTTTGCCCAAAATATGAGCAAGGATGAGGAACACATGCTCAACTTGGTCTAGTCTACCAGCAAAATTATGATGGATTATATTTAAAATATGTCCATATATCATTTCATTGCTTCCGACCACCAAACCCTTCATCGATGTTGCTGCCATGATTCATCTATGCACGCTGCATGTTAGGTGGTGGGCGTAGCCAATGTGAAGCAGCATTGTTGACTGACAAATTGTGCTCACAACGGGCAGAAATGTCGTACATTTTTAATGTCGGACAATCAACCCTTGAAAATTTCGTCTCGTCAACGTATGGGATAAGGTTTGTGCCACTGGGGGGCGAATCTGAATTCTTTATATTTGAATTTGAATCATTCAATTTGAATC
>JBAFTA010000025.1:3116985-3127548 GCA_036919975.1 Melanotaenia parkinsoni
CTGCTGCATTCTGGATCATCTGCAGAGGTTTAACTGAGCATGCAGGCAGGCCAGCTAGTAAGGAGTTGCAGTAGTCAATGCGTGAAATGACCAGAGCCTGGACCAGGAGCTGTGCTGGGTTATTGCTTTACTGTGGAAAGCTGTAAGAGAATTGTGGGGTCCTCATAACAGCAGCACAACAAGCCCAAATAAGCAGCTAAATCTGCAGAAAAACAAGCTCGCTGATAACAGGCGGATTTAGCAACACTGCCGCCTTTCTCTGGCACAGTCGTCTGTATCTCTCGCTTTGTTTTAACTAGCTTGCTTGCTTTCTTTCTTCTTCTACTATCTTGCTACCTGCCTCCAGAGCACAGAAACTCTCGCCTGTCTGCGCTGTAGTGCTGCAAAGTTTATCGCAGGGAGCCTCACAGACTTAATTGGCTGAGTGCATCACATAGGATGGCTTAACTCACATGCAACTGGTCCACATGTTTCCTGACCACTACCGTGAAGACTACAAAAGTTTCACCAGTTAAAATAAAACTGCCCTCCTGGTCCAGGTTCTGGGTCCAAATCTGGACCGTGATTCACTTGTTAGTGGCCTCTGCTCTATGCTACTTATTCCAGTTCAGGGTCGCTGAGAATCTATCCCAGCAATTAGTAGATGAGAGGAAGTACTTTATCTGATCCACACGTTGTCAAATTCTTACATACTGACATCCCATCTGGTATTTGGTTAGATGCTCTTTTAACAAGTTTTACCTCCATCAGATGCTTTTAGTAGCTATCAACAAGCTTTACATAATTCTGGCTAATTATTTGACTACTCTTATTCTCTAGTTCATTTAAATTAGTTGGTTTCCCTGTACAGACAGTTTATTTGACTATAGTCCACAAATTTTCAATATGGTTGACGTCAGGGCTTTAGGATGGCCATTCCAGAAACTTCATGTGAGGCTGTTTTATTCAGTTTTTATGTATGTAGGGTTATTATCCTATTGAAATACCCAACCTTGTCTACGTTTAAACCATCTAGCTGTTGATTTGAGGTGAAGCTTTTGAGACACGTGGCTAGTCCATGTGGGCAGCTGCAAATTTCTGTCCAGGTTGAAGATTTTGTTGCCAATGTGTGGATGTAAATTTCTAAATAATCAATGTAAAACTTTAAATAAAAACAGATTTTTACATCATGTCGATGTAAACTAGGTTCACTGTGGACGCTAATGTTCCAGCAGATTCCAGTTCATGGCTTGAGCCTTGGTGGTTCTGGGTTGTTATTGAACATCCTGACTAATGAGGGAGACAGTTTGGGTCTTCCAGACCCCGGCAAAATGGAAACGCGTCAGAATAACTTGCACTTTCGTTTAAACCGATGGTTTTGGTGTTTTTTTTGTTTGACTTTTCCAGCTTGTATAAATTCTAAAGCCTGGTACACACATAAGGATTTTTTAAATCTGATAAAAAATCAAACAATAAACAGTGTTGATCGTTCTGTGTGTGAAGGCTCCGATAATCTCAGCAACACACACACAACACACACATAACGATGCTGTTCTGCAACCGATCTAGAATCCAGAAAATCTCTGAACCAGAAATCTTGCGCGACCAAATATGATCTAAGAAAAATGAAGAAGAAGAAGCATGGCAACAACCAGAAAACACATCACCCAGCATGGCAGAGGACATAGACGATGAAGAACTGGAAAAAAAAACCTACAGGTGGCGTGAACACAGACTTACATCCTTCCTTGCTCCCCAGTCAGCTCCCTCTGATTTGCTACAATCTGTTCCACGTCACAATCCACACAGTCACAACTCAGGAGCTGTCGGTTTTCCCCACACATGTGAAGGTATTTAGTTGCAAATATTAAACATGTTCAATACTTCCGATTGTCGGCCACGACCCGTTTTGGAGCCGATTGTTGGGACGAATTCACTCTTAACACACCTCAGACCACAGGATCAATTTATAGGGAAATCTTTAGGGGCAGTGTGTCTCAGTGGGTAGAGTGGTCATCTTGTAGCCTGAGGGTTGCCGGTTCGATACCCGGTCTGTCAAGCTCATGTCAAGGTATCCCTGAGCAAGATACCGAACCCCAAATTGCTCCTGATAGGTTGTAGTTGAACACATGGCAGCTTCCGCCATGAGTGTGAATGGGTGAATGTGACGTACATGTATAGCGCTTTGGGTAAAAAGGCCATATAAATACAGCCCTTTTACCATAATAAAAGATAATTGGGTGTTTGCAGTCCTTGGTCGGGAAGGAGGAAAAACTGTGGCAAAACAGCCCGATAATCTTTATGTGTGTACCAGCTTGAATTCCTTTAACTTTTCCATGACTCTGAGTTTTGCTCAATCAACTACCAGCTGCAGTCAATCACGATCACTAACGGGAGGTTAACAGACTTGGTCTCATCAAGTAAAAGATGAATCTTCGGCACCACCTAATAGCAGATTTAGATAAATGTGTGTATAGTTTTGACCCTGTATTGGTCAGATAAAATCCTATATAAATTCAAACTTGTGCAACAAATTCTTGTTTGAAGATAATCATTGAGCTTGTATGTCGCATAGACTTTACAGCCTGGAAAAAGAATGGTTTAGATAAATCTTTAATTAATCCACACACTTAGCTTAATGACTCAAACTGCGGCACCTTAAATGGTTTTAATCAACAGTAACGTCCTGTAGAAGTTTTTAAAATGTTTTTATTGATTAGAAATGAGGCCTGTGTTGAAACTTCTGGTTCCTACTGCCTGTTGTTTCCGTCCTCCGGCTGTTAGATGGGCTGCTGGTTTCCATTTGGGAGCTGTCAGGGAGGAGCAGTAAGGACATGACAGCAGTAGACAGAGCTACTCAGAGTTTATCTAAGCTTCGGCCTCAGGGTACCATAACACAAACACACACGCAATGACAAAGCAGAGTCATGGTGGAGTTACAGCAGCCTCATTCTAAAACAATCTGCCCTGGATCGTCAGTCTCAGGGTTAGTAAAAAATGAAGCTACAAGCAAATCTGTCTTACTGTTAGCAGAGTGTGCTGCTGCTCTCCGAGCCTGATGGCAGAAGATGGGTATATAGATCCTGAAAGGATGCAGAGAAGGCTGAGGCAGGGCAGAATTGCAGCAGCCATGTTGGTGTTTGCCCGGCGATCTCCCCTCTCTGTCAGTGTCGTCTGGCCAGCTCCTCTTGCTCTGTTTCACCCTTTGGCTTCACTTTTCCACCACTCCAGATGCAGCACTGCCCCTCGTCCCGGCCCAGGCGGACTTCTGTAAAACAAACTTGTATGGACTTCCTCTCTCCCCTCCTCCCTACCCTGACTCTTCTCCCCCAGTGGGCTTGCCTCTCCCCTGAGCCAGGCCTAAATCACATACAGATGGGATGGCTGGAAATGAGAGAGAGAGAGAGAGAGAGAGAGAGAGAGAGAGAGAAAGAAAGAAAGAAGGAAAGAAAGTAAGAAAGAAAGAACGAACATGACGGACAGAGAGAGTAACAGAGGGCTTCTGTCTCTGGAGACTGCACCCATCTAAACTGCCCACCCCCACCCCCAGCCCAACTGGCAGAGTCACATTGAGTGTTAGCTCCCCTTCTCCATTTGCAGGGCCGTGGCACCCTTTTCACCTTGGGCTGAGCATGCAGCCAGCCCCCCTCCCTCTGCTGCGCCCCCTCCCCTTCCCTGTCAGGGTGGGCAGAGGGTCTAAAGCTTCAACACTCACTCTGCACTCCACAGGCAGAGAAGAAACAGCTGCTCCCATATCCTGGCCCGGCCTCAGCTCCCAGACGTCAGCTTTCTGTTTGTTTACCGAGGCTGAAGCATCAAAAGCTGCTGAATTTGCAGGGACCGTGTGAGACTCTAAACAGGAAGAACCTGAGCGTGACATGTCCAGCACAAGGAAGGTATTGTGAAGGTCTACAGGAAACATTTTCCCTAAGATGAGGTCTGCAGAACACTGTAGAAACTACTGTGGCTTGTGCTGAGACTCATGACTCTGCAGCTCCAAATACATCCACGTCATGCAGATCAGCTTCTACAGCTCATCTCAAGTGACTAATAAACAGGATGTCACCTTCCAGTTATGTACATTAAAGAGGCCATCTACGCTGGAGCCAATCAAGGCCTCCGAAATCTATAGATGTCATTTCTAAACAGAAACATAAAGAAAAATCCAAAAATAAATTCTACTTTGCTTCAACTGCACTGCTGGAGTTCTGCTATGTTTAAAAGATATTTTACAAGGACTAAAGATTAAGGAAACGGGGTCTTCAAAGCACTTTAAAGGCTTAAAGAGAACATATAGGGTGGGATTTCTCATTGCTTCAGCTGAGCACAGACAATTTAGATAAAAACCTGACTGCATTTTGTCTGCACTGAGGAAGGTGGGGAACCTGAAGATTGGAGCCTTGTGAAGCTTTTGAGGCTTTGTTCTGATGGTACCAGAAAAACAGATTCAAAACATCAAAGACAGACCCTACCAGTGCTATCGAGTGGTCATGTGTGCTACTATTTAATCCTGTTAGGATTCAGCAGAAAAGAGGCTGTATGTCAGCAGGATGGGCTTTAGCTGAGCTTCATGACTGGAGAGTTGCTGCATCCTCATGTTGCAGCATGAAAATGGTTACAAGGCGGGACTTACAGCAGTGACATTGCAGACAGCACGGACCTCTCAGCTGTTCTGTGTGATGGAAAATCATCGGGACAACTCAGGAGTTGCTGGATACGGCCATGTCCCTACCGTCCCTACCCAGTTCTACACCCATGTCTCTGGTAAAAAAGAACAATGAAGCAGGGAGGAAAAAACAGAGCCTATCACATCTGTTATAAATAAATTAAACAGCACCAAATATTTAAATCAGTCACCTCATTTCTAACCCTTTCACTGTAACAACGAAGCCTCAATCATCAACGGTCATGTGATCACAGAGATTTGATTCCCTAAGCTTCAACATGAACGTCCCATCTCTATCTGGAGAAAACTCATGCTAGCATTAAATTCCTCAAACTGAGGAAGGCAGGAGTTTTTTTATAAACCAGTGGCGCTACGCTTCTTTTTTCTCTACGTGTCTTTAAATACCCACTTTATGGGAAGGCATCTATAACAGAGTTAGTTAATGTTTGGACTCCAGTTCTCCATGGTTGAGTCCACTTTGAAGGTTTAAAAATCCCTTTCATGCCGAGTTAACGGCACATTGACAACACAGCCAGCAGAAAAGCTGTGTTTGGATTTGTTTAGACCACCAGCCCAGTAAGACTGAGAAGACATCCCTCTCGATGTTTGCCCGCAGCTCATCGGTATTCTCAGCACAGGCGCAGTGTAAACACCAGACGTCAGTCACATGACAGGGTCGTGGTCTGTGATCCACAAGCAGCAGCAGTCTGTACAAAGGGAAGTCCCGGGTGGTCCGCTGGCTGTTTCTGGGTCTGGCAGTAGACACCAAAACCAACACGGACAAATCCATTTTTCTAATCTAATGTGAGCTTTTTTTGGGAAGCAGGGGCTGATACATAGGTTTCCAACTTAACAAAGATGGATGGTTTTATGTCTGTTGAAGTAAATTTGAAGTGAAACACAGATTCATGCTGTAGCTTGTGATCATCTCCATATCAGAGACAGAGAGGCCAGGCAGTTACTGGTGGGAGGGCTGAAAGGTCAGAGAGAGCAGGAGGTCAGTCCTCACCCCTCCGCCCACAGTGTCTTCTTACACTCTCCCCACATACCAGAGAAAACTATAACCTATAACCACCACATCCACACATTCATGCTGCCCACTGAGCTGAAGGCTTGCTGCAGAACATGCACAAACGTTTCAGAGAAAAAATAATGAAGCTCCAGGGCAGTCCAGGTCCACATGTCCTGCAGAAAGAAAGGGAACCAAGGAACACAACTACATCTCAGGACATCTAAATCATTCAGCAGGGAAATGGAAAGAAAGCATGTTCAGAAATGTGATAATAATCAGCTATAATGATTCTGCTTTCCCTACTTCTTTTTCAGCAGGTTCAGACCCAGCATGGATTCAGACAGATATGACTGATTTAAAGAATCTTTCCAAAAAAATGTGAAGAAGCACGGACAAACTGGGAGCCACATGCTAAATATAAAATGCACTTCGACTGGCCATGTTCGGAGGATTTAACATTTCTTCTCAGCTTGATGAAGGCCACAGGAGTTGGATCCGTCAACATAATTAGGAAGTTGACAAAAACAGGCCCATCCTGTCTAAAATAATAAGACTGTGTCAAGCTCTGTGATACACGTGAGCTAACCTCAGAAAAACTCAGAAAATCCAGCCGTTTTTAGAGGATTGCTGGATTTTGTAGCATCACTAGATGCACAGCTACTGTGTTTAAATGAACATCTAACAGCCAATTTCCACCATGTGTGTGTATGCTGCGCCACGGCCTCTGCAGCCGTTTTACTCAACGGTTTGGTTCCCACCGGACGCTGCGGTGCATGTCAAAAGCGTCCCAGAAACACTTTGTCACAGCTCTCTGCTAAACATACACGCAGTTTATTTTTGATGAAACATGCATCTAGAACACATCAAACTCAGCAGTTCAGATATGGGCAGACAGGAAATTATACATGGGAGAGTGTAAAAGCTTCTAATGAATAACACAAATCAAGTATTTAACAGTGCTGATCGTAGTGTGTGAAGGCTCCGATAATCTCAGCACAGAACAACACACACATAACGATGCTGTCCCACCAGGAATCTAGAATCTAGTCCTCCGAGCCAGAAATTGTTCCCCAGAAAGCTCGCTCTCTGATTGGCTACGTTCCATTCCAAGTCACCGTCTGCACAGTCACAACTCAGGAGTCGTCGGGTTTCCTCACACAAGAACATTTTTGGTCGTAGATATTGAACGTTTAATATTTCTGATTGTTGGCCACAACCCGTTTCAGAGCAGATTATTGGGACGAATTCGCTCTAAACACACCTCAGACCACAGTCTGAGTCCAAGTTGTGTCTAAAATGCCTGGAAATGCGACTTTAATGCAACTCGAGTCCGAGTCCCAGGCTTGAGTTGCCATCTCTGATGTGAACAAAGTTATCATAAGCTGGACTGATATGGATCATATGAAGGATTTAGTTTAACTGGGTTATTACGGGACTATAATGAATTGGATTGCAGTTGCTGATGTTTGGTGCTGGCGGTCACAGCCTTGAGAAGTCTACCTAAATGTGGAAATACAGAATATTCAAGTCCAGAATCTCTAATCAGCCATATGTTCAGAGATTTCTGAGTGCTTCATGGTTTCTGTCAGCATGAGAGTTGCCTCTTCAGGGGGAAGCATATCTTGGTCTTGGCAGTGCGTGCTGATTGGAAACAGATGTAGGGAAGAGGGGCCGTGAGAGAGAACGATTTAAAAAATGTAGAGCAGAGGTCTGACTTGGTGGGAAAATGGACTGATGCAGTTTCCACTCACAGAATCTGTCCTCACTGAAAACTGAAACTACTTGATGTAGATCGCAGTAAATCACATATGTAGCTGTTGGCAGCACCGATGAGAGCCGGTCCAAGTTTAGGTCAGGGTCCTCAGGTTAACACATCTGCTGGACAAAGGAAGCAGATGCTGAGATTAAATATGCAAACCTCAGCTGCTTGGGTCCTAGTTTATTAAGTAAACTTTAAACAGGTTCATCCATTCAGCCTGACTTCACTAGTTTTCACTGGAAGTTTTTCTTGGATCAGATCACAAACTTCCTGGATTGTTCATTGGTTGACAAATCATAGATGACACACTGAGATCACTCGCTGGTCCACCGGCTCAGGAGGGGGGAGCAGTGAACCAGCACCACTGTGCAGGGTCTCGGAGGGGGCATGGCAGTTCACCCAACCAGTCTACATGTGTTTTGTGGACATAGAGAAGGCATTTGACCGCGTTCCCAGGGGTCTCCTAAGGAGTTTCCTGTGGGCAGTATGGAGTACCGAACCCCTTGCACACGCTGTCTGGTCCCTGTACAACTGGTGCCAGAGCTTGGTCCACAGTTTCAGCAGTAATTCAGATTATTTTCTAGTGAGGGTTGGACTCTCCCAAGACTGCCCTTTTACACCAATTCTGTTCATAACTTTTATGGACAGAATTTCTAGATACAGCCGAGGTGTTGAGGAGATCTGGTTTGTTGGCCTCAGGATTGGATCTCTGCTCTTTGCAGATGATGTGGTTCTTTTGGCTTCAGCAGACTGTAATTCTTACTTATGAAATTTGTAGCCAAGTGTAAAGCGGTTGAGATGAGAATCAGCATTCCCAAATCTAGACCATTGTCCTCAGCCTGAAAAGGGTGAAATTTCCCCTCCGGATCGGGAATGAGGTCCTGCCCCAGTTCAAGTTCATGTATCTTGGGGTCTTGTTCAGGAGTGAGGGAAGGATGGACTGGGAGATTGACAGACGGATCAAAAGAAGTGAGAAGCTCGTTGAACCACTGCTCCTCCACATCCAGAGGAGCCAGATGAGGTTGGATGGATGGATGGATGGATGGATGGATGGATGGATGGATGGATGGATGGATGGATGGACGGACGGACGGACGCATGGACGGATGGATGGACAGAGAGACGAATGGACGGATAAATACTGAGATCACTCTTCTCATCTAACTCATGTAGGAGGAGAAATGCTATTCCTTTACAACCATGATGAGACAGGAAGAAATATTTAGTTGTTTTCAGATCTTGTGGGATTCTAGGAATCCTGTAAACTTCCCTGCTGGAACTGTTTGGAGGATATGTTTGGGAGTAGTTTGGTCTCTTCTAAAATGCAGCACTATAAATAAACTGGCTGTGAGGAACAGATGTTTAAACACACAAAAGCATTTATTTCTAGCTTCTGTCTTGTTAAGGGAAGTTTGGAGAGGCTGAAGTTAGTGTGTTAAACTGGAAAATCCAGTCAAATGAAAGCAGAGCCACAGATTTTGGGGGGTAAAGTGTAGTATGTAAGACTGAGAAACTCCATAAGGTACAGTCATCACACGTACTGATACTCATAAAGAAGCAGTTTCTGTTTTTGCGTAGGTAAAATATAGTCAGCAGTGACTGGTCCAGTCTCTGTCCTTTCCGATTCGTCTTCACACACTTCTGTGTTTAGATGTGAGTCAGCTGGCATGCAATCATTTCTGAGGCAACTCCTGTAATCTCTGATAGGTTTTTGAAATCCTGCCTTCTCTCTGGACAACACTGAACCTGTTGTTAAATTAACAGTATGCCTGGATGTTGGGAAAATGAAGCCTCCTTATCAAATGAAAACTATTGATGGGTAGCTGTTGTGGTCACAGCGAGGCTGACTCACTAGCGCTGACCTCAAAGTAAAAAAATTACACACAAGAAAGGACTTGAACCTTAACTTTCCTATAACCTAAACTAAATACAGTATATGTAGCTCCAAGGTGCAGTGGCTTTTAAAGTATTATCTGTTAGGATTTTTTGTACATATAAATTTAAACAAATTAAGAATTGGAATTCTAAGAACTAGAAATATGTCGTATGATCATTAAGCTATTTTAAATTAAAACTGTAATTTAAAATAATCCAGAAATGTGTGCTTGTTCAACTGGTAAAAGTTTTCTTGCATTTACAATTTAAAATAACTCTTTGTTTAAACTTTAATTATTAAGTCAAAATAACTAGTGTTTCAAAATCAAGAAACTTTCAGAACTTGAAAGATAATGTCTTCCTGTTGAGTCAAAGTAATGAACTTACATTTTGATGTTGAAACAGATGAAATCCTCAAGTTGAGTTTACTTGCATTTTCAAGGCAGCAGGGGAATTTGCATTTTCAAATTAAAATGACTTCAGATGTCTTAGAGGCAAGGTGGAAAAGATGAGCTGGTTGGCTCTATGGATGGATTTGAGAATGAAAAGAACATTGGTATTATAACCCCAGCTTCTATGAGTATAGATGCAGCCCTTTAAAGACCTACTTTCAGGAAGTGTTTGATCTGGAGATGACTGAAAAGAGACCTGACATCTAACCCTTCATGACAGGATGAGATGGCTGCAGCATAAGTTTTAATGTTGCTAAAAGCCAAATTCATATCCCGTGAACATCTGGAGGAAGGAGAGCACATCGGGCAGAGTGCATGCTGCGGGATTAAATCCTCTTTCCAAGCACCAGCGCTGAAAAGCTGGACAAGTGACGTTCCATCATCAGCTGATGTCAAAAATAGCCTTACGATTAAACAGCATCCAAACCGCTCTAACCCTGTTAAGAGAACTTTGAGGAAACAAGAAACGGATTATTTATTGCAACACGGTTTTGCCAAACCCAGTAATAGCAATTTGAGCTTTCCATGTTTGGTGAAGACCAAGCCAGATGGGTCTCCAAGATTTAGTACGAATTATAGGAAGGTTAGTTCTTTGACCGTTACCGATGCCTATCCGTTACCCCGAGTGGAAGGTTGTGTGGTTCTGCTCGCTTCATCACAAAACCAGATTTATTAAAAGATTACTGGCAAGTTTCACTTACAGAACGTGCGTCAATAATTTCTGCGTTTGTGACGCCGCACAGATTTTTGCAGTATACTGTTATTATGGTGTTTGGAATGTGCAACGCACCTGCCACATTAAACATTTAGTAAACGCTGT
>JBAFTA010000025.1:3174444-3179444 GCA_036919975.1 Melanotaenia parkinsoni
TCAGGATCTTTAAGTAATGACGTATTAAATCTCCAGTTTCTAGTTGCTGGTTTATTGCTCTTACTTCTCAGAGTGAAAAATACTGGTGCGTGATTGCTGATGGAAGTGGGATGGATTCTGATTCCTAACATGTCATTCATCAGCGAGCTGCTAGTTAAGAAATAATCTAATCTAGTTTAGGAATGGTGAACTGAAGAGATAAAGGTGTATTATCTGAGTGTAGGTTGGTGAGAGTGCCAAGCATCACAGAGACCAAAATCCTTCATGTACAATTTCTGAGGATTTCCAGACTCGATGACTTCCTGTGGAACTGTTTGTCCAATATAATGTTAAAATCACCTCCCTTAATTACTGTGTTATCTGAGTGACCATAGAGTGAAGTGAAGAGGGATTGAAAACAAGGGGAGTCATCAACATTTGGACCATATATATTTGACCCTGTTTCAGGGAACAATGATTTAAGAGGTATCTGCGTTGGTGTCATGACCCTCTCATCTTACCAGGTCACATTATTAGTGTGGACCAGCTGTGGGCTTGCAGCTGCATCTCAGCCACACAAGCTTTCATTTAGTCGGAAACTACAGTTAATAGATGTTAAATGGTTTGTGGGATCCAAGATGCCCACTCCCTCTAAGTGAAAATAGATCTCCAATAACACAGAGGTGAAACTCAAGGGTTTATTAGATGATAAAAATACTTTTTAGTCTGATCTGTCCCTGAAGGTGCTAATTTTCTAGTGTGTGAACTTGCTTACTGAATGATCTGGATAGGAAAGCATTTTACAACAAGACATAGCCATGCTGGAGCCCAAGTTTCCCCTGAGCCAGCCAGTTTTCTGTCTTTAGCTGAACAATAACCAGTTTTCCACATCAAAGCCCAACCAAAGAGTGACTGAAAACAAGTTTTAATTTACTTACTGCAGCTTGAAGAAGTAAAAACCATCTGTGAGTTAAATTCATTCCTGCTCATCAGTCACATTACCACAGAAAGCCAACAAGACATCATGGCAGATGTGTCTTCAGAGCCATCTGAATGCAGAGCAGTCATCAGCTGGAACTCCTGCAAAGGCTGTCGAGTCAAGAGTTTACAATTCTGCCTCTGTCATGGTTTTCAGAGATTCCGTCTACCAGAGACCTGCCAAACTGGAAGACCAGAGGACAGCAGATGCCAAGCAGAGCCTCTGGCAATTTCAAAGAGGGAAATAATGAGCATGAACTCAGTTTTACTGCTTCATTTAAATGGTCGTCTAAGGCCATGAATATCCTTGGCCTCTTTTCAGCTGCAGCTGCCTTCATGGTCTCAGGGTAAAATCTTCAACTAAAGGGGCATTTCTCTTTCTAATATGACTAATTTGGCATTTCCATTATCCATTATAGATATAGAGACAATAGAAACTTGATTGGACACCACAGATTTCACCTCAGGTGATTGATGACAGAAACATCTTTACAGCATGGATCACCAGTATCACTACACCAATTTGAAGTCAATTATAGTTTCCTACTTTTTCATCCTTTAAAAATATTGGCATGTGGCTGCACATTTCTGGAAGAGATTCTGTCCCTGTTTAGATACAACTACTAATGTTATGTAAGGCTATTAACCTGATGTTAGCATGAAGCTACATAGCAGTAATAATCTACTTCTATGATAGGACTGATTTAATTTTAAGATAATGTGGGGAAACCATGTTGTATTTAGTTTTAGTGGGTGTGTTGAGGGACTACACATTAACTCAGTTCATCCAGATTTTCCCATTGGAGCAGAAATAAACTATAAAGATGCTCAAAATTTTGTTACACATGCATAATGACAGTAAAGCTCTTGAATTGATTCTCAAAACGAAGCTCAGTATCCTTGTTACCGAGTGTTGACTAAGCTAGGTCTACCTGATCTGGTTTCATTTACACAGGAAGCTAGCAAGGCTGCTAGTTGGTTTTAAAGTAGCTACAGCATGAAAATGTGGAGAAATCAGTCCCAGCAGCAGGACAGAGAACCAGGGCGGGTAATTGATCGCTGTGGGCGGGCCCCATTTATCTAATGAATTTGGACTTTATAAGAGGACTAATTTTAGTTTAATAATTCAACATTTGACCCATGTTGAAGCAGGTTAGGTATAGAACACAATTAAAAATAAATATATCCCTCTACTAAAAAAAAATACTTTTTCAGAAACTTAAAATCAGATCCAGCAGAAATCAGATGTAACAAGACAGATTTAACAGAAAGTAGAACATTTAATTTATAAATAACAAAGACAGTCTAGTCATTTCAACTAATAATCAGACTTTAGAATTAGACGACAAAAAACCTAAACAGTAACATTATGTGAGAGATGTCCGGATCCATGGATCAGATTTTACACAAAACAACACAAATGCTCAGCACAACGCAGATGTTTCCTTTAGGCTCAGGCCGCTCAGCAAACTTCCACATCCGAGCCAAAGAGGAACCGTTGTGGAGCTGTCAGTAAGCTACTAACCTGCACAAGTTTACATAAGTTTGTCTAGAGAAAGGCAACTAGAGCTCAACCAAACTGATCCTGGTTCATTTAGTGCAACTTCAACTCTAAAACATCAGGAAACATCTGAAGCAGACAGAAACCGGACATACTGAACATGTAATTGCAACTTACTACACCACGTAAGGACGAGTCGGACTAAGATTGACCAGCTGCAGTTCAATGTTCCAGAAGATGAAGAGAAGATGGGACACATGCACCTGTGGTGGAACAGTCATTTCATCCCGTCTCTTTTCTGAGATCTCTCCACATAGTAAAAGTCAGTCTGATGTTGACTCTAGTTCAGGGCAAGGCAGCCGCAGTCCTGCAGGTTTTAGATGTTTGTCCACTCCAACACACCCTATTAAAATAAATGAATGTAAGAGTTCTTGAAGTTCTGCTCCATTGGTACTATATTTAAATCAGTTGTGTTGCAATGTGGAAACTTCTAAAGTGTCCACTACTGCAGCTGTCTAGGGCCAAATTTGCTTGTCCAGTCTTATCTTTTCTTCTGTCTCTTGCTTTTTCTCTCCTCCTTTGATGGTGTCCTCTTGCACTGCTTTGATTTTAACACTGCAAACAACACTAACAGTGCATCAAAATCTGGTTGCTAAATTATAGTATATTTAAATGTTATTTTAAAAAAATCAGCTCCTCAACATGTATTGCACGAAAAGTAACTTGTTTTATGTTTATATTTTTTCCATAACAACAGTACCATGATGCCATCAAACTAGCATTTAAAGTGTTTAAATAATTTTAATGATTACGTATTTGATAGTTTTCATGAGGATGAAAGTGATTGGCTGGTTAGATATTTGTGTTAACAGGAAGATGAAGAGGCGAACCTGATAAAATGGATGGTAAATGTTTATGAAAAGGGATCAAGCAGTGGAGAACATCCTATTCTGACTGATCATACTAACGTCCTGCATCATTTAAAGAGTTAAATCAAATTTTGAATCAGATGTTTTCTTTACAACAGTTAGTCCACCAGAGCTGGTCGCTAACCGTCCTGACCAGAACACAGGGTACCATCCAGAGGATGAGTCACACTTTGATTCTGGCCATTAGCCTGTCAGCAGGATCTCCAAGTGTTGATAGTAATGACAGACCAGGGCAGAAACACAATGAAATGAGACCTTCTGAGAAAGACTGTAATTAACCGAGCCTTTTATTTTAGTGTTGTAGATCCAAATCTGCTGCTGTTCTGAACACTTCACTGCATCACCAGGCACTCATTTACTTTTCCAACCTCATAAAACGCCATTTTAACGTTGCTGATGCAGCAAGGATCAGAAGTGGATTTCAGGAACGCTCCTGTAGTGATTTCTGCTGGAGATTCGTGCCTGCTTTTGGTAAAGTTCCACCAGACATCACAAAGATGCCAGCCCAACACTAGCAGACCTTGTTCCTGCTCTTCACGTGAGATTTCTCCAGATTTTCTAAATCCTTTCGTCATAATATCTGATCTAAATAAGAAATTGTTCATGAGTCTCATGTCGTGAGTTGCGTCTGACGTCACTGTAGGTGAACATGTCACGCTAAGATGCAACCATCATCTCATCCCCTTTCTCAAACACCCATCTCAGACATGACTGCAGTTTCTAATGAAATAGATTTGTTTAGCTTCTATTTACAAATGTTGATGGGGTGTTAACATGTTTCAGGGTATTTCAGGACTAAACATAAAGCCATTGTTTTGTAATTTGTGTAAACCGACTGCATTTAATTTATGTTTTGATAACCTCTACCTTGGAGCTGTTTCTCATCTTTCAGTCTTCGGTTCATGCAAGCAGATTTTATAGACAGCCGTTCATCATGTGATTGTCATGGAGACGATGGGACTCAAAAAACTTTCCCAACCGAGCCTTAACCTGTTTGTGAGCTGCAGGGAGGCCAGTCCTTTTTTTTTCCTGTGGTCATGTGGTTGTTGCAGATCATACTGACAGTAACATCCTAAAGGACCAGATTCAATAAATACTTCTGCAATGGAGTGAGATTCTCTAAAAAGTTAGTCAAAGGACTCAAAATACATGCTGCTCCACATGTATTCCAGGTTTTTCTGGGCAGGATGGAAGATAAAAGTCCTGTCAGAAGCTTTTAGCTTTCGGTTCTTTGTTATTCTGAATAATTCTAATACTGGATGTGTTTTCCCTGTAGCAGAGTCTGCCAAAGCCTACATCACATGTTCGTCTGAAGCAGTGGAGACAAGGACAGCCAGGTAGGAACGGTTAATGACAGCAGCAGGAAGGAATCCAAGAGATGTTTTCCACCACATTACAGCTCTGATGGTGGAATCTGACTCCCAGCCACGCCAATGTGCATCTAATTAAATATATGTTCTTTCTCTTTGCATCTCTGGGGGTTTGTGGCTTTGGTTAGTTTTTTTAATGGTATTCTCTTTCAGTGAAGCTTAAGAAACATTTCCATTAGTTCTAATTCATTAAGTTAGTTAATGCTCGATTTCGATAGATCCCATGAGCAGATAAATAATTCA
>JBAFTA010000025.1:3181944-3193766 GCA_036919975.1 Melanotaenia parkinsoni
AGCAACATCATGGCTGCCCTGCTGTTCTCCTTACAGCTGTTTTCCACATCTGCCTCACCCACAGAGCCATCAGCATCGCTGGTGACCCCTCCCATCACACTCTCTTCATCCTATTGCCCTTAGAGAAAAGATACCAGAGCTTCGGGGCACATTCCACAAGACAGTTGATTAGCTTCGTCCACCAGGCAGAGGCTGAACTCTGCCCCCCGCCCCTGGACCATAACTCCATTCATCACACAAGAAGCTGACCTCATCTTATCATCTTATCATTTGTGCTGCTTTGCATGGACACGTCCATGTCCATGTCCATGTCCATGTCCAGCACAAAAAATACTTTAATGCTGAAATACTCTTTACTGTGTCCTGCATGTATAGTGAATGGACAATAGAAGTCTTTAAATCTTAAACTAAAATGACCTTTTCTGGTCAGACAGAAAATCCCTGAGCTCAGGGGATTTTTTTTAAACCTCTCATTCAGTTTCATTTCTCTTTTCATAACAGTTTGTTTTAGGTGATTAGAAAAATCAGAAGTGGGACGAGTGTTGCTAAACACACCACTTTCAAGTGAAGAGCAGATTCAGGAACCAGTTCAGTTGCCATATTGGCTCCAGTTGGGAAGCCAACTATGGCATCTGTGTACTCGCAGCTTGTTTTTTTCTTTTCTTTTTTTTTTTTTGTAGATGTAAAATTGAAGCAGTTCACCTAATTTCTGACCGTGTGTGCATCTTTACTCAAATATGTATTTTGAGCTCTGTTATTTCAAGATAATGATATGATCAAGGCGAGCGCCAACATCAGTGGTTACCTCCTAAATTTATTTGTATTTCTTTCATTTTACAGAATCTATAACAGGAAGTCAAAGCATGCGTGCCATATTGTGTTTGCTTCCTGAACTCTCACAAAGTTAGTTTTTTTGTTTTGTAATACTTTTAGAAAAAAAAAAAAAAAAAAACTGTTGTTTTCTTTGCAAACCATAACTCTAGGCAGGTGTCCCTGACTTTCCTGTTCTCTGCACCCCCAACTGGTCGGGGAAGATGGCCGAAGATTGTGGTGCATTATTTTTATTTTTATTTTTTATCCACCAGGGGGCAGAAGACAAGTATTAGATTGTGTAAAACCGGGTTTTGAACAATGTTTTACCATAAAGTGATGCAATAGGTTTCAGAAACTGTATGTATCAAAAGTGAAACATATGGCATTTTCATGTTAAGAATTCACATTTTCATGTACGTTCGCCTGATATGAGGACATGTCATCTTGCTTCTTAGGTGTGAACCCAACAATAAAGAGCTTTGAGTAGTCAACAAAACTACAAGAGTTTCATACCCAGTATAAGTGCTGGACTTGGTTTAGAATGACTAAAAGAAGAAAACATGGAAATGAAAGAAAATGTGATCCACTGAATGTAAAATATGGGCCTTTCCATTTAGAAAGATTTCTAACTTTCTCTGATTAGTGTATAAATTCCCAGAGCTCAGGGGTTTTCCTGTGACTCCCTGTTTGGTTTTCTTCTCATTTCTTTTTGCATCAGAGTTGTTTGGTCAGTTTCAGATAGTAGAAAGTTGAAAAGTTGGGAGACCCCTGTCAGGCAAACCACTTTCAAATGAAGAGCAAAAACAGGAACCCGATTCAGAGCTGTCACACCATCTCCATTCAGTGGTGTCTGAGAGAAAGCCCTGATCCACAGGAAGTGAGCTGAACTCAGCTGGGCAGGGGCATTGACATTCTGATGGGATGAAGTCATCGTGTTATACTGAGAGCTGTCTCAGTCCCTGAAATGCATCTAACAAGTCATGTCATCTGCTTTAAAATGATGCCATAGATGTTAGGAAGAGAAGAGACTCATCTGGAGCCAGGAGAACTCAGTTTGTGAAACGACTAAATATACATTTCAAAACACAAAACAAAACAAAACTGACCTTTATACCAGGGCTGAGCTGGAGTAGAAATCCAGCTCAGGCAGGATGGCAATTTGTCCTCAGGAAAATCCAGCAGATGAGTTTTGCATATTTCCTGCATCAACTCACATTACAAGGAAACAGATGCTTCACCAAAACACACCCCAGTGCAGACTTACATGGTGTTTACAGTCAGCAGGGGTTTCAGTTACTGTTCTGCTTCGGCCACCGTTTGGGGAAGAAGCTGCATTTGGAATAGAGTTGAATCAATAGCCACAATACTGTGCTGAGATTCATACTCTAGGAGTAGACCCAGCGCTACGTGCGGACCCCTGTGGGCAAGGCCCTCCCATCCAGTCTTCTCATTTTAATTTATATGCTTTACAATATCATTGTCATTTATAATTATTTATCAGTTATTTTTGTAGTGGTACTCAATGGTCAAAAGTAGAACCAGTTCCCATATGTGCTTTTTACATTGAGAAAACTTATGTCTCGAGATATTTGCAAGTTGTGTGTGTGTGTGTGTTTGTATATTTATATTTATTTTGCTGAGCGGCCTGAGCCTGATCTGAACATCTGCATTGTGCTGAGTGTTTGTGTTGTTTTGTGTAAAATCTGATCCAACATCTCTCACATAATGTTACTGTTTAGGTTTTTTGATGGACAGATCTCAACCTCTGATAGTCTGTCATCTAATTCTGAAGTCTGAATATTAGTTGAAATGACTAGTATGTCTTTGTTATTCATAAATTAAATGTTCTATTTTCTGTTAAATCTGTCCTGTTACATGTGATTTCAGCTGGATCTGATTTTAAGTGTCTGAAAAATTGATTTATTTATTTTAATAGTAGAAATTTAGCTCTGCTTTGATATGAGTCAAATATTGAATCATTAAACTGAAATTTGTCCTCTTATGAAGTCAGAATTTGATAAATGAGGCCCGCCCACAGCGATCAGCTGCCTGCCCTGGTTCTCTGTCCTGGCACCAGGACTGTCTACAAGTATCTGGGAACAAAAGAAATATGATCACATTCTTGCTCCAATAGCATACACTCCCTCATGTCTCATAAAAACGGCATTTTATACAACTTTATTTGATTTCTTCCTCTCATTTACAACCTCTGCCTATAATTCGTTGTACATAAATGAACCAGTGACCAAAATTATTATGGGAAGTCCAGTTTATGAGCAATGGTTGCTTGTAACACAGAAAGCTAAAACAAAGCAATAGACTTTCTCAGGAAATGACCATCTTACTTAAACAAGACCCCCAGACACGCTTCAATAAGAAAGGACTTAATGAAAGGATAGAACATTTACTGATGTACAAGAAAGACTCAGCACGGTGAGACAGAATGTCTTACAGGGATCACACCGATGGGTTCAAGAGGTGACAAGGCAGGAATAAATCCTAAACTCCAGAGAATGAGGGCAGATGTGAGAAAAATAATCTTCCTTATTGAGCTTAAAATTCATTACAGCTGCATGTATTTGTAGAAACATCTGCATCAGGTGGTTTCCTCAGACTGCTGCAACACCGAAAGAGGAAATAAACCACAAACTTTTTAGACAAGCTCCCAGCATCAAATTTAAAATGAGCACTTATTAAAAAAAAAGCTGCCAACATTTTTACATTTTCATGATGATGTCGACATATCTTGGAGTTGGAGGATGAGTTTTTATGGCGTAGACAGTCACTACCATGCTGCTGTTTTGTGTTTTTTAATTTAAAGCTGCTCCACATTGCCAACATGCACCAGAAGCTCAAAAACACAGTCCTGTTCCATTGGTTTTAGCCAAGCCATGTTTTTTATGTTGTTTGTGTGTATATCTTTGTGTGAATGTTGGATTGTGTGCATTGCTGGATGTATTTGTGTAAATCTTGTACCTATTTTATTTTTCAAATAAATGTCACTTTTATGTCCGAAATTTTACAGACATTGAGGAGATAGAAATGTTGTCATTCTGTATGCTGAGTTTTAGTAGCCTACATACTGATTTAACATACCTTGTGGTGTGTATATTCACTGCATATCTGTTTATTTTCATATGAAAGTCCATGGTTAAAGCTCTGCTCTAGAATCTTTAGTTATAAGTAAATGGTCTGTATTCATATGGCGCTTTTAGCCAAAGTGCTTTACAATTTTCAGTATCTCACAGAAGTGAGTACACCCCTCGTATTTTTGCAAATATTTCATTATATCTTTCATGGGACAACAGTAGAAATGAAATGAAATTAGAAATAGAAATGCAGCTTTATGTCCTGAAAATGCTTCAACCTTAGAGCAAAAGATTTTCTTCTTCTGCAGTTTTCTGTTTTCACTTTGTTGTGTTTTCTTTGAGTTTGAGTAACCACACAGTTTCCATCTCTGCATCGGCTGTCTAAGTCATGTAGTATTATTCTTTATATCAACAAATATCGATGCAGACAGCACAACATGTATGTGCACCCATCACTGCTCATCCTTCCTGTGGCTGGTGAACTTTTACTAGGGCGCTGACCTCTGACAGAGTCTCTCAGGGGAACTTGAAACAGGACATCCTGCCTTTCAGAGCTGCTGTCACAGTTGGGAGAGTGGTACAGCTGCAAAGAGTTTCCTGAGCTGCGGGGTCACAGGAACAGGGAACAGGAAGAAGAGCATTTCTTACTGCAGACCAGAAATGTAAACAGAGGCAGCATCATCTTTCTAAAAAGTGGTTTTCCATCATCATCAGGTGCAATCC
Source organism: Melanotaenia parkinsoni (assembly GCA_036919975.1). NCBI lineage: Eukaryota > Metazoa > Chordata > Actinopteri > Atheriniformes > Melanotaeniidae > Melanotaenia > Melanotaenia parkinsoni. Next base: position 3,186,570 of record JBAFTA010000025.1, read on the forward strand.
AGCGCTCCATCATCCGAGGCCGGCACCCAGGTCTTCTCCAGTACTCCAACATCAAGAGCTTTTCCAGCTCTCCAGCATCCCACGCCATTACCCAGTTCCCGTCCAGCTCTGAGGAGAAACTCACTGCTTCACCACCCCTGGTTCCTGTTTCTGCTGGGGTCCCTGGTCAGGATGCTCCTCTTCCACCTCATAAGGTTTACATCTCTGAAGGGGTCCCGGGTTGGGATCACCTTTTTAGCCCCTCCTCTGGCCTCTCTTAGTTTAGTTTTTGTTATTAAAGCCTTGTTCTTGCATTCGTCTGCCTGCATTTGGGTCCACACCAACCTTCCAAGCCTCGGTCCTGACCGAATGGACTGGCTACGCACAGACCCAGCAGGCTATGTCTACGTTACCTCGGCTGAACTGTTGAGGTGGCTATAGGGGCGTGATGCAGTGATGGACCACACTCCTGTGAAGTAGCTGTTCTGGGGTTCCAGACGGATGGTCTGGACACCTCTTGGGAAACCTAGCTCGTATGGGTCTGCACAGACAACTGCAGTGGCCAGAAAGAGGCAAGGCTCCAAAAAACCTTTCCCTGCACCGCCGCTGCCAGCTCCATGCGCCTCCAAATCCATGGCCCATGTCTCCACCAGCTCCAGGGCCCATGTCGCCAACAGCTCACGTCTCATAGTCATCATGCCATGTACTCTGGTTTAATTACTGTTATTAAAGCCTTGTGCCTGCATTTAGCTCCACACCAACCTTCCACGGCTCAGTCCTGACAAAAGCAGATATATGCTGAAGCTACAGAGTTTAGATAAGACAGATAAGGATAAATATTGAGAATATTTTATGTGTCAGGAGACATTTATCTCCTCAGAGCTTCAGTAAACTCTACATGATCTGATCATAAGCCTCCTTCCACAATACATTTAACTCATAAGATTTATCTTTTGAGGAGGAGGGTAATTACACATGAAAGGAACACACCCAATTTTATGGTCCCATCAACAATCTAACACATAAAGCTTCATGCTGTGCTTTTGTTGGCCAGCGCTGCAGGGAAACGTGTGGCTGTGTGACGCACATGCAGAGCAAGTTGAGTCCAGCTGTGCAGCTTGGTCAAGTTTGAAATACTGGGGCGTTGACATATAGCTGAGGAGTTGTTATCTCTCAGCTTCCTGTCTGGCACTGCTGCAGGCTTCTACATCTGGGCCTGATAAGAAGGATGCCAATGTGGATCTGCAGTAAAATTCTGTCTATTAAGGCTTGATGTCTTCCTGTCATGACTCGGCAGTGGAATTACACTTAAATATCAGCTGTCCCTACTGCTAATTTGCATGCATTACAAACATTACAGCTGTTTACTTTTAGGATCCTGCAGCGATTCTTCTCTGAAACTTGTCTACTGCTTTGCAGAGGAAGTTCAAAGCTGACCTGATTTTACTCTGGCTGTGCAACACAACACCTGCAGACTCAAAGAGACAATTCATCTCTATATCTGGCAGTGTCTAGATATCTGTGTGTGCTTGTACTTTCATGAGTGCCATCACTCCCAGTGGCTACGAACCACATAAATCCTGCCTCATCCTTCGTGGAAGTCAAAGAATCAAACAAAGCCCAAAGTCTCTGCTCCCACAACATCTTTCTGTCTCTGGCCAAGAATCCAGATGGTACAAGTCTATACATTACAGCATAATGCTCTTTCATTGTACATGCCCTGTTTGACATGATGTGAGGTTCTTTGTGAAGAGCTGTCACAAAAGTACATTGACAGAGTGCAAAACCTCTGACACTTCCACAGACACCACAGCCTGTGTCCCATCTTAAAACCAGAGGACATAACAGAGTTATTGTCTTCTCACTGTGGCTGGAGAAGGACACTGGCTGGTAAAAAGGCATTTCATTAACTTTGCACCCTCCTTTTAGCAATACAAATAGTTCTGTAATGGCATGTCCACCCCAGAGGCGCACTATATGCACAAAGAACAGAAGACTCATAACTGATAAGAAGCAAGGAATTGTGGAAGGGCCTCTTTGTAGAATTCCCAAGCTGCATATGATGACATGCACTGTTACTTCAGGCATTTCCTTTCAAGTTTATAAAAATGACAAAAATGCCATTGTTCATTCACTGCAAGCAAAATGAATCATAGTGTCAAACCCATCCATGCTCTGGCAGCATGTTGGCAAGCAGGTAGCCCAGACTTCCCCTTGGCCATTTTTTTTTCTAAGGAAGATGGCGGCGCAGGCACATACAGCGGCTCCACGCTCTATTTACGTTTGTTTTGATGTTTTTATTCATGTTTTCACTCGCATTTTTAAGAAGCCTTTATCTGTTTTTTTTTTGCATCGCCAAAGTCAGATTTTATTCCACGCGAACTGCACTCTCTCCTCCATACCGACCGGACTGCCGCTTCTGGTAAAACCAAAGGTAGAAGTTTGGTATCTCTGCAGACCATTTAAACTGGTTTGAGAACTCAGCTCGGTCCTGATCATAGCAGCCTACATACAGTACCACTGCAAGCTAATGCTAAGTTAGGTCTGGAGGAGCTGTACTGCCTGATCACCGGGCAGATGAACCCTAATCCGGAGGCGGCTGGGGACTTTAACCACGTGGAATTAAAATCTGTCCTCCCCAAATTCCACAAATTCATAAACTCTCCAATAAGAGACTTTTTTATATTGGAGCAGGTGCACTGTAAGATGTCAGGAGCATACAAGGTTCCAGCGGCTCCTTACCATGGGGATGTCAGATCATATTTCTGTGGAGCTGATCCCTGACTACAGACCTCTGATCTGCAGGACCAAACCCACCACCAGAACCGTTCAGGTTTGGACTGAGGAGGCTTCCTCAGCCTTACAGGACTGCTTTGAGCACACAGACTAGGGAGTGTTCAAAGAGGACACTAATCTCTCTGCCTGTCCTCCATCATTGTCTCTGTGCCCCAAAAAGCAACTATTACATGCCTCAATGATCACCACCCCGTTGCTCTCACCCCAGTCATCATGAAGTGTTTCCAGCGGATCCTCCTAAAGCACATCAAGGACACCATCCCCGCTGGCCTGGACAGCCTGCAACTGGCCTACAGGGAGAAGAGTTCTATGGAGGATGCTGTCTTCATAGCACTTCACACAACTCTCACTCACCTGCAGCATCCCAACACCTGTGTTATGATGTTGGCCCTGAAGCTCCACAAACTGGGTCTGCCAGCATCACTCTGCACCTGGATCAGGGACTTCCTCACCAACAGGCCCCAGGTGGTCAGGATAGGGAATTCAACATCTTCGCCACCAATCCTCAACACTGGAATGCCACAGGGTTGTGTGCTCAGCCTCGCCCTCTTCACACAGGACTGCTCTGCCATCCACCCCACCAACATGGTTGGTTGTAGTCTCACAAAATGGTGTTCCAAGAATAATCTGGTTCTCAACATCAACAAGACAAGGGAGGTCCTCCACCTCTACCTCAACCATCCTGTTTATGCATATTTTACTCATAGACTCTTTCTTAAACATCATTGTGTCAGTCTGGTCTTGGAACAGACACAGCGCCCAAGCTCTGAAGTGTGCAGGTTCTCTCCAGGTTGTCCGGCTTCCCCCCACCGTCCAAAGACATGCATGTTTGGTTAATTGATCAATCTGAATTCTCCCCAGGAGTGAGTACGTGTGTGAATGGATGTTTTCCCTAGGTCTTTTGGCTTTGGGCTAGTAGGTGGTACAGCACGGCGGCTGACTGTTTTTACATGTCTGCCATCTAGCAGTGGGGTAAGTCAGGTTAGGGTTAGTCTGAGCCCGTCCCGGATCACTGAGCTTCTTACCTGATCTCTAACGGAGAGCCCGGCCACCCTGCGAAGAAACTCATTTCGGCCGCTTGTATTCGCAGTATTGTTCTTTCGGTCACTACCCACAGCTTGTGACCATAGGGGAGGGTTGGAACGTAGATCAACTGGTAAATCGAGAGCTTTGCCTTTTGGCTCAGCTCCTTCTTCACCATGACAGACCAATGCAGAGTCCACATCACTGCAGACACCACACCGATCTGCCTGACGATCTCCTGCTCCATCCTTCCCTCAAGACCCCAAAATACATGAACTCCTCCACTTGGGGCAGGACCCTAGCAGAGAGCTCTCCAAGTTTTTTCTGGCTGACGACCATGGTCTCGGACTTGGAGGGGCTGATTCTCATCCCAGCTGCTTCACACTCGGCTGCGAATCGTCCGCAAAGAGCAGAAACCCAACCCTGAGGCCACCAAACCAGATCCCCTTAACACCTCGACTATGCCTAGAAATTCTGTCCATAAAAGTTATGAACACAATCGGTCACAAAGGGCAACCTTGACGGTGTCCAACCCTCATCGGAAATTGTTCTCTAAGCTCTGACACTGATCGTACAGGGACCGGACAGGACATGGCTGCGTGCTTGTCGTAATTTTGTGACTTTGGTGCTTAGAGGGTTAAATTAATTAACACTGTGAAATAAATGCTCATCTTTTAATTTAAGAAATATCAGGAACTTGATAAAAAAAATAAAAATGAAATAAAACTGGAAAGTGGGCTTTTTAAGAGCTCACTATCGGAGTCTCTGGTGAGTGTTTTTAGGTGGAGCCGAGCTCCCATTAGCTCTCCTGTAATTTGAACCATGGTTTGTTTTGTCTGCAGTATGGGCCTCAGCCAAACCACCAGACAAGAAGAAGCGGATACCTTTGCCCTCTGGCTATAAGACTCACTATTGCTCTGTCCAACAAGGATTCACCCTGCAAGCTTGGGGGCAGAACCGCAGCTCCCATTACACGCATCATACACTGAGTTCCAGCTGTAACATCAGCCATACCGACTCACTCCAACTTCTTTCCATATGCATGGAAAACACAAAGACAACTGTCTGGAACTCTACTTCTATTTTTGTTCATTTAAGCAAATTTTCCTCTAATACTGGCCATTATTTTGGTTGTTTTAGTGCGTATGGCACCTATTTTTATAAGAAAGTCTCTCTCAGCTAACTTTAGAATTCAGTTTAAATTTGATAGCATTTTATGCATTGGTCTGTCACAGGACTTAAACCTGAAAGGTAGAAATGACTAATTCTCGTCCAGAGTTTCTGGTTAATACTTTCTGTATGGATCAGAAACTCTGGACATCACAACTGAACAGCTGTCCTCTGGTGAAGAAGAGACTGATTACCGGAACTTTACATCACATTGTAGAGGAGGACAGTCAGAAAAGCAGTAAATGAGGAGAACAGACTCCGTAGAAATATTTGGTGAGTGATGATTTACTCGTGATCTGCCCTTTGCTGTGAGGCTTTCTCATGTGGGCGTCACCACAATAGTTTATGGTGACCACATCTAAAATATTTATAAAATCCTGCTTTGCTTATGGATCCAACTATGAGACCTCCCCAGGGCCCAGTTAATCTAGTAAAATAGATTCTAATGGTATTCAGAACTAAAACTGGTGTAGAATTTAAGTGGAGAAGGAGAAAATATTTTTATTCTGTTACTTTTGCAACAGTCCAGAAAACATCTCCGCAGGAACGTATTCCTATTATTTGCATAACAACAAAAACCAGTTTAACGCCTCCTCTGTAAGGGACTGTGTGTACAGTGGAAAGAGTTACAGCTGAGAAGATGGAGATTTCCCCGCCACATTCCAGAGGAATAAATGAGCCCATACAGTAACGGCATTGCTCCTCTTTCCATTTTTCCCAGAGCAGGATGCAGTGCCATGTACAGCGCATGTGGCAGACAAAGAGTGCCTCTGTGCGACACCTGTCACTGCTTTAGATTTACACGCTCCCGTCTCCGCTGACAGCAGCCTCATTAACATGCTGACAAGTTTTATTGTCAGCCTGGTGAGCGACAAACATGCCGACTCCTGCTTACATTTTCTGCAATGCAACAATGTCTTTCATGTCTCTTCACTCCATTCTGCAGTGAGTTTGCATGATAGACTTTCCATATATGTTTGAGTTAAATGAGACAAGCAGGGAGGAGTCCTGCAGCTGGGGGAGGGGGCTCGGGGTTCGATGTCGTTTGCCCTGTTTTCCTTATTCTCAAATTTCCCTTGTAGGTCACAGGACAAAGTGAAAAAGGCACACCCTGGTGCTAATACCATTATGTATCCTGTTGAAGAAAAATACTCACGTAACACAACGGGTGAGAAACACATGTTTCTCACTCATCCCTCCCATCTGCAGATCCCAGGCTAACAGGAAATATCTATAAACTATTTTATAAACCAGTCATTTATCAGCCTGTGCAAATGTGACAGGGGCTTTAAATCTCTGCTAGGAGTACCATCGCAACAGCTTTATGGAGAGTTTTAGAAAAAAAATCAGTTTAATGTCAGTGGTTCACTTTCAAGTTACTAGCTGTCCTGTTGGTGAGTAAATCTCTGCTGGATGCAAACCCAGAATCTCACTTTGCATATGGTGAGAGCAATAACAACAGATACGTACACACAACCATAAATATATCAGCTCTGTTATCTGAGTAAAACATGTACTGTCCATCCATTCATTATCTGCCGCTTTTCTGGAGTCGGGTCGCGGGGGCAGCTGCCTAAGCAGAGAAACCCGGACTTCCCTCTCCCTGGCCACATTCACCAGCTCATCTGGAGGGATCCCGAGGCGTTCCCAGGCCAGCCGAGAGATGTAGTCTGTCCAGCGTGTCCTAGGTCTTTCCCGGGGCCTCTTTCCGGTGGGACATGGCCAGCAGCATGGCCCCACCAGGGAGGCGTCCAGGAGGCATCCTGGCCAGATGCCTGAGCCATCTCATCTGGCTCCTCTCGATGTGGAGGAGCAGTGGCTCTACTCTGAGCCCCTCCCGGATCACTGAGCTTCTCACCCTATCTCTAAGGGGGAGCCCGGCCACCCTGCAGAGAAAACTCATTTTGACTGGTTAGATCGACTGGTAAAATGAGAGCTTTGCCTTTTGGCTCAGCTCCTTCTTCACCACGACAGACCGATGCAGAGTCCGCATCACTGCAGACACCGCACCGATCTGCCTGTCGATCTCCCGCTGCATCCTTCCCATGGGTTCACCACCTGCAGGAGGGGCCATAGGGGTTGGGTGCATTGTGAGGTGGGCGGCTGCCAGAGGCGGAGACCCTGGTGGTCTGATCCTCGGCTGCAAAAGCTAAAATATACAGGACTGTCTCAGAAAATTAGAATATTGTGAAAAAGTTCTTTATTTCCTGTAATGCAATTAAAAAACAT
>JBAFTA010000025.1:3276144-3289495 GCA_036919975.1 Melanotaenia parkinsoni
TTACTCTCAAATGTAAGTCGCTTTGGATAAAAGCGTCTGCTAAATGACTGTAGAATAGAATAAAATAGAATAGAATAGAATAATTACTAATCTGATCTGATCAAACAGCTGTTAGTGAAAACTTAGGTTTGATGAACAGGTTTGTACTGTCAGCAGTGGGCAGCAACTTTAAATTATACATTTTATGCTATGAAACACTTTTAAGTTGGATAAAGTTCTGATTGAGCTGGATGTTTTCCTACTTTCCAGTTATCCAAGCTGTAGGATAAAGCCAGGCTTATCTTCACAGGTTGACAAATGGCACATTGGATTGCATTTGCAAGCATTAACAACATGGTTACGCTGAGTTCAGCTTCCAATTCATGATCTGCATAAAGGGCAATTCCACTGCAGATTGGTTCACTGTATTTTTCTATTTAAAGTAAATTAATTACCAGTTTCTGATTTGTAAAATAATTAGAAACACTGAAATATACAGACAGTGCACCACACACACATTTATATATGTGTGTGTGTGTGTGTGTTTGTCTTTTGTTCTTTTTTTTACATCCAGAGCAAAACAACAACAACAACAACAAAAAAAAAACGCTACCAGATTTAGTATGATTAAATCTGGACTGCGTTATTCTAGAGGAATTAAATATATTAACAAACCAGTTATGATTTGTGAAACTTTTGCTTTATTAATATAAATTAAAAAAGGATATTATGTGGAATATTTTGCCACCCGGACCACATCTGATCTGGCAGGAAAAATGGATGTACATACTGTAGATAGACTGTGTGGCAGCAGATCAACATAATGTGTAAATAAACACGTAAATTCACTAATTCAGTCACTTTTGTAAAAATCTGCTGCCAATATAAATGTAAATTAAGCCATTAAGCCACACTGTGGCGTAATATAAAGGAGGGCATCCTCTTCCGCACACATTATGATATTCTTATTAACCTGGTGCTGGGAAGAGGACAGGGTCATCCTCGGCCGAACAATCAGGCCTGAGCACATTGTGAATTAAACTGTTGTTCATTCCTCTTCACAGTTTGTAAATCTTATACTTGAGTTAACATATGCATAAGTTTCTTGTCAGTTTTGTGCATCAGTTTAAAAATAAAAAAAATCTGACGCAAAACCCAGATCCATACCTTTAATTATGGTTCCGCAGAGATGATGATAAATATAGTAGAGCTAGCTAATTGTCCTCAACTTTTCTATTGCCGTATTTCATTTACACTTGATGGCTCTATGTAAAGTGCTTTTAATTTTAACTTTGTATTTTTTAAAACTTTATTAGGTTGACAATATATAACATCGTAAAGCGCCATTCAGACGTTGGATAATTAAGCTAGCAGCGAGCTAGCTAGTTGGCTAGCTTTCATTCAACAATCAGCTACAACAGCTAAACATTAGCCGTGCGGCTAACGTTAGCCTTCCAGATGCAGCGGTTTGAGCTCCCTACACACATTTAGTCCGCCACATACCGTCGTAGTAGTAGCAGACCTTCTTCTTGGTCCCCCCTGCAGCCGTGTAAGCCATACTGGAAGCACTTTGACAGAAACGAAGTTGTTTTGAATTTGTTTTATCAGACGGAGAATGGGATGAACGACATCCACACAGCGTAGCTGAATGGCAGGCACAAGGCGGACGGGGAGGGGCCAGGATGGGGGCTCGGCGACGTGCTGTGGCCCCTGGCTCCATGGAGTCCACACACGTCAGGAGACGGCAAAGGGGGCTGGAAATTCCCAGAGAAACAGCCTGTTTTTATTTATTTATTTATTTATAGACAAATATTACTAAACTTAGCAGAAAAAATAGGTAAATAAGTGTTTGGTGGATTATTTCTTTATTGTAACAATGCTTGTGATAATAAATCTTCTACCATTGAAAAGTTTGGTTATTTCTTATAAATTGTGGCAAATTGTGAGTAAATTGTGAGTACGATATGCTGATATTTTAACACACTCAGAGTGAGAGTAATGGTGCACTGAATGAATTAAAATTCATCCCACTGAACGTTTTTCGGTTTTCAGATAGGATGAAAACTTGAAGATGGCTTGTTCAAAAGGGAAATCCAGATTCCAAAATCAGCTTGGATTACATAATCCAATCCTGGTTGTTATCCGGATAAAACTCTCAGTTTGGGTTGTTCAAAACTTTTGAGTAGAATCCAGATAACTTTGATCAAAAAAAAAACAAAACACAGGATTATCCTGATCCCAACAGAGGGCAGGATACAAGGTGGATTTCAGGAAGAACATGGGTACAACCTAACAGCTGATCAAATAATAGAACTTTTTATTTGTTGCATGTGCTCATTTGTATTTTGCACCTGACTTGTTTAACCATTACAGTAATAAAGTGGTTAACATAGGGATATGCTCTTATTAAGCTTTCAGTGTAGTAAAGCAAGAATAAAACATATCACCTTGTCCCCATAGAAATAAACCCCAAACAAATTCTATAACAAACACACATACAATAATCAATCTTCCTGTCAGTGAGCACTGAATGATCAGAAAAGGACCTGTCAGAAATAAAGTCTGAAGATTGCATCCTTCACTACATATCTCATCCGTCCCTCATTCTGACAGAAGGCCAGGGGTTGGTCCTCAACACGGGGCTCAGGTGCGTCATTAACATTGTCACAAAGAGGGACATTGTGCTTTTTAATTAAGATATTCTCAAAATTTCCACAATGTAGTTGTTAACGGATTAGTTTTTGTTTGTTGTGGATCCAATGAGAAGTAATAAAATTTACATAGAAGTGGATGTTCATGATTTCCGGTGTGTTCACAAAGGAAAAAAATGACCCCATGCCGGCTCCTCTACCTGTGGTTCTTCACATGTCCAGAAGCCCACATTGATTTACATGCTGGAAATCTGGAGTTGGTGACCCTGAAAAAGGGATTCTGGATCAGGGTGATCCAATCCAATGTGTTTTTGAACAACTGGGGTAAAGGTAAGCTGGATTATGTGATCTGTGCTTGTCGAGGTTAAACATGAGACAGATTATGTTTTAGGTTTATATGGCAGGTGATTAGTAAAATAAAATGACAGAGTTAAACTACTGTAACAGACTGTTACAGCTGATGATATACAAAATATATCTCAGTCATTTTTTTTCTTGGAAAAGAATGACAAAATAAAGACAGTGAAGAGAACTTCACCAACCAGGGCTCTCTGACATTTGTACATTTGAAGGGCCATATACTCTAAGTTCCACGTTTTAATCATAATAATGGGTTGGATTTACAGTGAATCCATTATTCACTCACCCCTCCTCAGACTTAGTGGTGGTAAGCTATGTGTGTAGCCACAGCTGTCCCGGGGCAGACTGAGGGAAATGTGGCAGCCAATCAGATCAACGACCTCTCCAACCACCACGACCCACCAGCAATGGTGACACTGGAGGCAAGGAGGGGGACGTGTCTGAGTCCAAGGACACAGTTTTCTGGGGGGATATGTCTGATCATGTGGGGGGTGTAAAACTTCAGGTGACCTGCATGTGTTCAAAGGACCTTCGAGCTAAAATCTCTGCTTGAGCAATGATCAACAAGGACTTGATTCAGAGATGTTTTCACAATGCAGCTCTGCAGTTAGATCAGTAGAATTCACACGTGGAAGGTATTTCTTGTTTTTATTACTTTCTGAATCAAATATACAATAAAATGTTTTTAACTGCGTTTCTTATATACAAAATAAAAGTGTGAGACTTTAGAGTTAAAGGCTAATTTTAAATGTAGTTTCGAGTCACTGAAACAATATTTAGATGGGAAAATGTATATTTATCTATCATGATGGTTAACCAGTTTGTTTCATTACTGTTTATTTTCTGCATCACATCTCTCTGTTCCAACTTCACATTCAGTTCAACTTTCAGATGAAGACCTGGTCCTGGTTTACTCAAAGCCCTGTCCCTGAAACTGTGTTCCTTTGGTGGAATGCCCTACCTGAAATAGGTCACGGTCTCCAGGGAACCAGGTTTCAGGAGAACATTGTGTTGTGAAGTTGCAGATCTTATACTCAGCCGCTGCAAAACTCTCCACAAACTTCCTTGATTTTAACTGATAAAGCGCCTTCCACTGAAACCATAAAATTTGTGTTGTGTTGTGAAACTTGTAAACTCCTTTTCTAGATAAAAGTTGGAACAGACAAGTTAAAAATTCGTGCCTGCTAATTGCTGGGATCGGCTCCAGCCCCTGTGATCCTGAATTAGACAAAGTGGTATAAAGAATATCTACACTACTGTTCAAAAGTTTGGAGTCACTTCCCTATTGAATCCCATGGCAAAGTGACCCCAAACTTTTGAAATGTAGTGCATGTGTGGCGTAGTGGTATGGGGTGATGAGTGGTATTGCCAAGAAATAAAGAGATGAAAGATTAAAGTTATTAATGCTTCATTTAAAATGGTGGGACTTGAAAGTCCGACAACGCCCCCTGGGGTGTTAGGCCCCAGGAAATAGAAGGATGCAGGCTTGCTAGCCCATCCACCTTATGGCTCCCGTCAGTCTAAAAGAAAAGCACAAGTTAAAACCACAACAAAATAAATCCAACTTAAATCAACTTATACAGAAAAAGAAAACTACTACTAAATATAAACTAAACACAATTGCTACTAACAAAACAAAGGAAACAAACAAAACAAAAGAACCAATACAAAACAAAGCAGCACAAAACAGCAGCAGGTAACCTGCATGTAAAAAGCAACAAATCAGTGCAAATCCCAAAAGGTTGCTTTTACAAATATTGCCTGCCACCCGACTCACCACCGTTAGAGGCAAAAGCAGGCGACAAGCCAGGGGCTCAAAAGGCAGCCGCCACCACCAACAGCAATTACAGGGAACAGAGGGAGTAAGGAGGTCAACAGGTGCTTTATATGCTGCTGCTCTAATTAAGGGGAGGAACCAGTTCTTGAGCTACATGCAGATCATGTGCTCACCACTACATATGTATTTTCTTTTGCAAATAGGGGTGGGGTTCAATAAGTTTTACTTCTCCCTACTCCTTTTCAAGCATCAATGTATGAGTCTTATTTTGTATCGACTGATTTAAGTCAGTTGTGGACCTAACTCTGCAGCTACTGCTCTGCATCATCTTGGAACACTATCTGCTCCAAATAAGCCGAAATAAGAAATAAGAAATAAGAAAATGAACTGATATAAAACACGAGGTCAGTAAAATTCACTTACAGCCAGCTTCCTTTTAAGACTTTAATGTTTGGAATAAAGGATACTGGTTGTTTTAGTTTTCAGTCCATCTTTGCTGAACAGCTGTTTTCAGCTAATCAACAGTTCCTGATTCTCCTCCTCAGGACGTCACGTTGAAGACAGCAGATGTCCCTAGAACTCCAAAAATCCACATCCACATCAGTAGTACCTTCACATTCATGACGTCCTCCATGGACGCCAATGACGTCCTCCTCGGATGCTGATGACGTCCTCCACGGAAGCCGATAACGTCCTCCACAGATGCTGATGAAAGACTCCACGGACGCTGATGACGTCCTCCACGGTCGCCAATGACGTCCTCCTCGGATGCTGATGACGTCCTCCACGGACGCCGATGACGTCTTCCACAGACGCTGATGAAAGACTCCACGGACGCTGATGACGTCCTCCACGGTCGCCAATGACGTCCTCCTCGGATGCTGATGACGTCCTCCACGGACGCCGATGACGTCTTCCACAGACGCTGATGAAAGACTCCACGGATGCTGATGTCCACCAAACCATCACAGCTTTCTGTGATAACAACCCAGATGACCTTTCTGATCTTATACTGCTGTATAATCCAGTTTCAGGTTCAGGATCCGGTTTAGTTTTACTTTGTTGGGTGAAAATGGTTCTTCTGGTCCTCCTGAGATCATATGTCTGTAGTGATGCACCACGGTTTTGTACCGACCTCCATGGCACATCAGTCCACACTGGGAGCAAGTCAGGTGTGAATCGCCCGCGAGTGCAGGCAACAAGTTACACATTTTAATCCTTAATGTGTTAAAAACAACACAATAAGTCATCTGACAATGTTTACATGTTGTTTTTATTGAACATCTTTAGCAACACACTATGATACAGAATGAATATTTGCACAGAAACAGACAAATGTTGATCATCATCATAGATTCAGAGGGTTTGACAGGAATGATCACAGAACTTTTTATTCATTTCTGGACATAGTCAGTCATTTTCTGAAAAACCCCGTCTAAACTTGGGGACTTTATTGAGATTTAATGGAGGACACTTTTTAACAGACAAAATTATAGAAGGTTTTAAATGAAGGACTGAACAGAAAACAACTAACACAACAGTCGACTCTGATGTCATGGACTCTGTATTTCACATGCAGTTTAGATCAAGTAAACAACATAATTTTTGTTGTTTTGTTGTTCATCTTAAAGGTGTCAAGTCTTGAATAAAAGCATTGCATTTAAGGCTTATTTTATCATATATATATATATATATATATATATACACATACACACACCTTCAGAAGGAATCTGATTGGAGGAGTTTAAATGTCATCACGGCCAGTCAAATGTTCTACCTGTGATTTGATAAAACTTCTGATTGAACGGATGAAAGAATTTCTGCAGTTTGATCACTACAGATGGGTCGACTTCCGGATGGATCCGGCCCTTGCTGCCTGCCAGGCACTTATTAAAGACAATGTTAAATCGTAGACAGTAAAAGCCCCTGGTGGCATTGAAGTACAGGTTATACTGGCTGATCCTGGGGGGAAGGTTTAGGAAGTGCTCAACGAGCTGCAGCTCCGGCAGCGGGTCCGTTATGAGGCGATCCCCGTCTACGATGTGAAACTGTTCTACTGGAAAGTACTTCAGCCAGCGCTCCAAGTGTTTGGTGTAAATGCTGGTCCTCACGGCTTTATACTTGGTGTTCACCTCACAAGTGCTGGTGTCGATGGCCAAATTCTCAAACTTGTGGTAAGTTTTGTTTTTGCGCTCCTTGCCTTCCAACACTTGGGTATAGTCGGACACAGCTCTGGTGGTGGGCTCTCGGACAATGATCAGCAGCTTGATGGAGGAGTTCATCTTGAAGATGCGTTCAGGGACCTCCTCTGTGATGAAGTAGGCAGGGCTCTTCTCGATGGTGATCTGATGAGGGAAGGAGAAGGGCATTTTCCCCCTGTACCAGTCAATGCCCCGAGCGTAGTTTCTGTCGTTGTCAAAGAAGTGGATCTCCTGCGAGGCTTTGACCACTGCCGGATGCAGGTTGAGCATTTCCAGCAGGGCGCGGGTGCCCCCTTTACGCACCCCGATGATGATGGCTCGAGGCAGCTGTTGGACCAGGTTGTGCAGACGTATTTGCTCTTTGGTGGCATTGCCCTTCCGTAGTTCATGGAGTAGCCCACGCTTAAATTGAAGGTTTCGGAGAGGGATTTGTTCTGGCTCGGGGGATAAATATCTGCTCTCAATCGGGCAAATGGGCTGTAGCCTGAAAGAGAGAAGAAGAAAACCGCATGCTCAGCAGCAGTCTTTTAACCCAACTCCAAGCCGCCAAACCCAGACATGTTGAAATGGGGCTTTGGTTGTCAATCTGACACTAACTCCGCGTATCCATGTCACTGTCAAACTTAATGTGGTGCAACGGGTAAATGGGTTTGTTATTCTAGCTAAAGGACTAAGAGAAAAGGGACTTATGGTGAGATTTACCTTTTATATTCTAGTGTGGATTGTCAGTTATTAAAAACAGAAGTTACTGCACTGATGTCTGAGAGAGCTGCAGATAGACTCCCTCATCAGTAACTGTTGCCATATCGCAGCTTGCAAACGCATAACGTTAATTTCTACAGACGTGGACAGACACAAAATACGAGAAACAGAACACACACTCAGTCTGCTCTTCTTCTCTGTCTGAGATGATGATTTTCGGCTTTTCATAAGCTGTAAGCTATGATCAACAAAATTATAATGAAAAAAATGCTTTAAATATCTCAATTTGCATGTAATAAGTCTGTCTATATTATATATTAGTTTCCCCTTTTTAAGTTTAATTACTGAAGTTTTGCATTATATTTAAACTTTTTGAGTTTCAACTGTAATTACTGCAGATTAAAAGATGAAGGAAGGAAAACTGAATCCTCTATCACTCTTTCTGACTCATCACACCACTGCAGGTATGTCGCTATTTAGGTCACTCAGTTATAATAGAATCGTATCATTATTACTGAGGTCAGTATTCATGAGCATCAGTCCACATGGTTTCTCACTGATCACATCACGCAGCAATTGAAGGTGAAAAAGCCAATTTCCCTTTTTAATTGTGGTTTTCTGTAAATTTACAAGCACCAAGTCAAACTGTAGCGGCAGCTTCACAGATCAGCACAGAAAGCTGATTTACTCTTAGCGTTCGGTTGCTAAGAGTTTGTTTTCAGGAGGTCAATTCTCAGTGCTCCATACGACACAGTACCTTTAGTTACCTGCAGCATCATGCACACAACACAGAGCATGAGCATATAAGGCAGATTAAATGCTTAAGCTCTGAGGCAGAAAAACTTGGTCTTGGTTAAAAACAGCATCTCATCTACCAAGTAGAAAAGTAGCAGCCTCAACAAACCGACTGACTGATTAGTGACAAACACACAAAATGATTTTTATCATCAATTTGATATTTTAATGCAATTTTCTAACAAACTGCTGTTTTGCCGCATTGAGGAAATTTGGGCTTTATTGGGTCCCTGAGGAAGCTTTTTTTTATTTTATTTTAACAGAGAGTACAAATCATCTTCATTAACCAGACCTCTGGGATTAAGTTGTTCAATTTAACAAATGTGCAAATGTATCATGAGAAGGTGGACATCTTAAATTAGAGGAAACTGGAGGACGAGTTACAACGAGTTAATAAAGACAAAAAGAAAAAGAGGAAAAAGATCATGACTTACCTATCCAAAGTCCCAACCCTGGCTACGAGGTACAGGACACTACCAATCGCGAGGCTGCCCAGAACAAAGAGCTTCTGTCTCAGCAATGCCTGCTGTTTGAAGAGCATGGCCCTCCATCAATCTTTAGGACTGCGTCATCAGCCTGCAGGGACCAGAGCACATAAACCACCGATCACCACGGAGGACAAACAGCCTAATATTTATTAACACACAATCAAGAAGCAGACTTCGCCTTCCCTCCACACCAGAACTGTTTTTCAGTGAAGTGGTCCTTCATTCATGCCTGGGATTTAGCTTGACCCACAAACCCTAGTTTAGAGAAAACCTTCATCATAGGAATTTTTTCTGCCGTGGATCCTGTATGATAAGGATCCAGATGGAAAGAGATTACGGATGCATTGTGTTGCATATTTCTATGTAAGATATGAAGTCGTTCATATGGTGGAAAAGTTATGACATTATATGCTCTATTTTTTGCTGGCATTCATCTTTATTAACAAATAAATGTTTTAATAAGTTTATTTATGTTTTGTAAAAGAAACAAAATCTATTAAAATCGGAAATCGGATTTGGTTATAAAAAGTCGGAGATTTTATTTTTCGACCATATCGCCCAGCCCTAGTGAGAACATAAACCAAACAAGAGAATAGAGCAGATCATGCCTCCTGCACAAAGCCCAGGTGATCTCCCAGCCAAGCCTGAGAGAGGTGGTGTGTGTGTGTGTTTTAAGGCTGTGTTAACACATGTGCAGCCTGACAAGCTCCATACATCACTTCTCTGTTTGACATGGAGGCGTCGCGAGGCAACATGGAACAAGATGAGCCGGCCGGCTCTATGTGTGGATTTAAGTATAAACATTAATGGATCGACACATTTCCTACATTTGGAAAAAAAAACAAAAAACTTTTCCCGCTGTTTGGCACAAACATGGCTGCTCGAGTGGCTCTCTGGTCATCTGTGTCTGCGCTGCCTCCTCCTGTTGAATCATGACGGCTGTCGTGATCAGCTGATCAGTTTTTCTCTTTCTCTTTGTTAATTGCTCAGCTGAGAATAATCAACCGGCACAGATTTACCCCAAAATATTATTTTTGGAAGCGCCAGCTAAACTAGGCAGCTTTTATCAGTCTCAGATCCATTTCTCTGTCATGTGAAGCTAAAGAATAAAATGTTATGTTAATAACTGCAGTCTATTTCAGTTAAATATGTTTTTCTTTATTTCATCTAATGTACCATTTTGTTTCTAAAGCACTTTAAAAACAACATAACAGCTAAAATAAAATAAAAGAGAAAACATATAACTTGCCAGTATAAATGAGATTTGCAGTGACACAGCTGTAAAATCTACTAGTCATCAGACAGCCATTAACACATCTATGAAGATGATCAGGTTCAGATTTCCTTTGAGAGTGAAACAGCAAAATGAAGAAGGAGACATCTTCTCTAGATCACTGGTGCTGTGCAGATGTTGGAGACACAGGTCTGATCATTTAGGGGCCATGAATGTGGTGAGAGACATTATGAACAGGTTCTGAGCAAGATCTTCTCTAACACAGTAGGTGGTAAACAGGGTTTATACTTCAGCTGTGCAGGGGCGGGTCTAGAAAAGTTCTGATGGGGGGCCAGGCAGGAGCACTGACCAGGAAAAGGGGGGCACAGATGAGAACTTTTTTTAATGTCTAGATTTTATGAAGTACTGAAGTGATTTTTTACAACTAAAGTGATCATCTAATGTGAAACAGTGAATAAAACTAAAACAAGCAGCCAGTGATGTTTTTTACTTTGGTATGAAGCTGCTGTAGGACTTTTATCACGGCTGCACAAACACGCACACTTCAATGATAACAGGAAAAAGCTGTTTTTATCCAGATCATCAGTTTTATCAGAGTTTCTTCATTAATGTTGGTCATTTATGTGTGTGTGTGTGTGTGTGTGTCTTTAAACTTGTAATCAGAGTCTGCCCCACCAAGCTGAACTGATTCTGAATGTTAGAAAACTGAATCAGAAGTTGTTTCTTTATTTGTAATATTTTAATTTAAACTTTTTTATTTTAATTTTTTACAGTGTTTTTGTGGCTGATCTATCAAACATTAAACAGAATCATGATCTTAAATGAGCAGAAGAACCCGCTCCACATGTTATTTCTTATGAGATTTTAGGTTTATTAAAAACACAACAAAAAGAAGACTTATTATATAAAAGTTAACATCATGGTGCTGACTTTAACCTCTTCATCCACGAGAGGGCACCACAACCTCACAAACACTAACACAGAAACGTCTCATTGTGATGAAAGAAGATTTTTTTCCATTCCTAATGCACTGAGACTGAATTAATCAGATTGAAGTAAAACGGCTCCATAATGACACGATTATCAAAAGGCTAACTTGACTCTCATCCAGCTTCTAAAATGGACCACTATTACTAATGGAGAGGATTCTGCAGAGAGTTTCACAAACACAAAATCTCCTGACTGCTGGAAAGCATTTCTCTCAAATGTACCAGAGATGGGTCTAACACAGCTAAATTTCCAGATTGGGATTAATAACTGAAAACTATTACTAACCAGCAAGGGGGAATACTAGGTGCGCTTCCATCACCCCTAGAATTGAG
This sequence comes from Melanotaenia parkinsoni, assembly GCA_036919975.1. Taxonomy (NCBI): domain Eukaryota; kingdom Metazoa; phylum Chordata; class Actinopteri; order Atheriniformes; family Melanotaeniidae; genus Melanotaenia; species Melanotaenia parkinsoni. The sequence goes on from JBAFTA010000025.1 coordinate 3,287,654, forward strand.
CAAAAGCTAAATATCGCAATAAAAAACCAGCAATGGAAAAACCTATATTTTAAAAAAAACTCTCGAATAAGACTAAAAAGTTTTTACACTGTCATGAGGTGGTTTTTCAGACGTGTTGATATAGAAGATATAGAAGCGTTTACCTGCCCTAAAATGCTTCTGTAACAACTTTTCTGGAATGTGTTGCAGGTTTAAATGCAAACATGGTCACCTTCTTCCAAAATCTTCAGATTTCTAAAATAGCACCATTAACTTTGTATGTGGGAACCCAATGATACATTTCTAAATGTAAGGCTTAGAAATAGTCAAAATCTTCATAAATAAGGAGGATAGTGGTTTTGTTTGAATGAGGTGAATAAAAAAGCAGACAAGCTTAGACATGGTTTGAGAGAACTGCCTCCACTTTTTCTTCTTTGTTCCTTTCGCTGGTTGCACATCGGCTATACTGCTCAACACTGCCCCCATGGTTTCCAGGGGTATTACTGCATTTGCTATGTTGGAGGCAGAAGACAGACGGAGCACCTTAGGTTAAAGAAGAGTACAGATGGACGGACAGGCGGATGGATGGATGAACTTACAAATGTATCACAATGGTAATTTTTTAAATATCCGTTTTCCAGTTCCAATCTGATTTGGGCTTGTGTAACATGACAATTCTGTATGGAGCAGAAACGGAGGTTGATCTGTGGTTGCTAATGCTACTGAGGTTAACTCTGTCTTATTAAGTTAGAAAACACTCCTAACAGAGTCATAAACACACCTACAGCAGCTACATTTTCCAGCATGATCAGTTTTGTTATGTAATAGTTTTCTCTTAAGATCACAGAAGGTACAGTCAACTGTTACCCAAGCTAATTTATAGGCTGTTACGTCCACGTTTGTCTAGGGGTAAAAGGATGGTAACATAGTCAGTCGGACACTGGATAAAACAAAATATCGCTAATTTATTTGATAAAAATATGCATACAAAACAACATAAAAAGAAAACAACAGGAATGTAACAGGCTACAAACTGTGCAGGAGATCAGAACTGTGGAACAGCTCCCCCCCATCGAGTCTTTCACCTGCAGGGACAGATACTACAAAGTACTAATGAACACAAGGCGCTGCATGCTCTTTATGACTCATTTATAAGCAGACGCAGGCCTGAATTACAGGAGCAGCTGTGCCAGGCATTGAGCACAAGAAGGAACCTGCACAGAAATAGTAGTTATCATGCAGTTCATGTTCATAAGCTCTGTTTTTAGAAAGTTCAGCTCTGGCTGCGTGAGCCTCACAGTTACACAAAAGCCTGATACTTCAGAAAAAGTCAGCAGTAAAATAACCCTATGCTTCTGATCGGGAGTAAAACACCTGCCTCCTATAATAACACCTGTGCTCCCGCTGCTCCTGCCTCTTTATCTTGTCATCCATCATGACCTAAATAAACTTGCTGTTTTTCTCCAGGAAGGCTTCCGGGAATGTGGCAAACACCAGAAGAGAAAAACAAAGTGCTGACAATCTTTAAAACAACTGCTGAAATCCGTCTGGTGTAACCTGCTGGGGCTATATGAGATGTTAGAAAACACAACACAACCCTCACAAACCCAGGAATATTGAAATCTCTTGGACATTTTCCACATTAGCTTCACTCAGAGCACAAACATCCACAAGTTCATTTCCTTTGACACAAAGACAGAAAATGCAATTCACTGGAGTGAAAGTCTTTTTAAATATATATACTTACATATATATATATATATATATATTAGTGCTGGGCACGTTGACGCGTTAATCGCGCGTTAACGCAACGCTTAATTAACGCCGTTAATTTTTTTTAATCGCACGTTAAAAAAAAAAAAT
>JBAFTA010000025.1:3316565-3328076 GCA_036919975.1 Melanotaenia parkinsoni
ACAGTCCTCTGAGACAACTTGTTGTGATATAGGGCTATACAAATAAATTTGATTTGATTTGATTTGATTTGATGATGATGATAATGATGATGTTGTATTTCCTACTAATGGCTGTCTGTATCATATGCAACCCACGGTATGTATTATCTATTTTAACTTGTTCTGTTTCTATTTCATTTTTATTAGTTAGTTTTAATCTATTGTCAATGCAAATTTGAATGTTTCTAATGCAGGTGGATGTTGGAGTTTTGAAGAGACGTGGCAAATATACTGACTGTAGTCTTGGTGTCCCGTCTCTGGTCCTGCAGACTGTTTCAGTGTGTTGCTCCGGACTTGTTTGTATTCCAGCACCAAACAGCAGAGATATAAAGTTACTATCCTGCTAAATATTTTCTTTATCTAAAGAACCAAGATGGTCCATTAAATGATTCAAATTCTATCTGTACTTCATTCACGATTTAATCTGAGTGCTCAGTTTTGTCCCATGGCTAAGTTTAATTTTTGCTGATATCAAAGCACCATGAATGAAAGAGGCAGCGGTCGGGTTAGAGATAAAGCGTGAGAAAAGAAAAGCACTTCTGCACTGCTGAAAACAGTTCTTCTCTCCCAATGAAAAAATAAGCTCACTTATACAGCACAAAAATAGAAAAGCATGCCTGCTGTTACTATGAAAAGCATTAGTGAGATTAATTCAACACACATCCCAGCTGCACAATAACACTTTATTTAGAAGAGTGCTCTAATGGAGTCTGTTGTGATGATGCAGATCTTGCATTGTTAAAAAAAGGCTCCCACTGGTAACAATAGGAAACTTTATTACATGCAATTACATCAAGTGTTGGTTTCCACCCTGAGAAAGTCACCGGACAGAACAGCTTTTACTTCACGAGGAAAGAACAAACGCTGGTTAATCATTATTAGCCTTTCTACCCTGTACAGATCAAACCCACCACAAAAAATAAAATATTAATTCATTATATATATGTCCATTTTAAAGTTTGAGATATTATTACCTCCTCCCTGAACTGCCACCTTACTGTGGGGGAGGATGCTGGTCAGGCCTGGCAGACCCAAGTGTGTTGTGAGGTTCTACTGGGAACGTTTGGCAGAGTCCCCTGTCAGAAAGAGTTTCAACTCCCATCTCGCGAATACAAGCGGACGAAATGAGTTTTCTCCACAGGGTGGCCGGGCTCTCCCTTAGAGATAGGGTGAGAAGCTTGGTGATCGGAGGGGCTCAGAGTAGAGTCGCTGCTCCTCCACATCGAGAGGAGCCAGATGAGGTGGCTCGTGCATCTGGTTAGGATGCCTCCTGGACGCCTCCCTGGTGAGTTGTTCCAGGCACGTCCCACCAGAAAGAGGCCCCGGGGAAGACCCAGGACACGCTGGACGGACAACATCTCTCGGCTGGCCTGGGAATGCTTCAGGACCCCCCCTCCCCGGATGAGCTGGTGAATGTGGCTGGGGAGAGGGCAGTGTGGGTTTCCCTACCTACCCAAAATGAATGGATGTTATTACGTGTCACTCCAGGTCATTCATTCATTCTCTGTACTGCTTAGTCCATTACGGGTCACGGGTAAGCTGGAGCCTATCCCAGCATTAACAGGTGAGAGGCAGGGTACATCCTGGGCAGGTGTGCTCCAACTACAGGGGGATCACACTCCTCAGCCTCCCCAGTAAGGTCTATTCAGGAGTGCTGGAGAAGAGGGTCCGTCGGATAGTCGAACCTTGGATTGAGGAGGAGCAGTGTGGTTTTTGTCTGGGTCGTGGAACAGTGAACCAGCTCTACACTCTCTTCAGGATCTTGGAGTGGGCATGGGAGTTCGCTGAACCAGTCTACATGTGCTTTGTGGACTTGGAGAAGGCATTTGACTGCGTCCCCCGTACGCGGTGAGAACATGCAAACTCCAAACAGAAAGGCCACTCCAGGTTTGAACCTCTCCCCAGTTGAGATTTGAACCAGTGACCTTCTTGCTGTGAGGTTGTGGAGCTAACCACCACACCACCGTGCAGCCCACTCCAGGTCATAGTGGGTTAATTATGTCTTTGGTTGTGGATCCCCTTGGTATTATAATTTTTAACAATGGCTTGATTTTTACATTTTTTCTTTAAATTAAAACTGTTTTAATCTATTTAATTAGAATTTTTAGAAAACAAAAATATAATAAAAATGGATGAAAAAAAATCCCATTTTTATTTTCTCTAATATTTCATTTAATTTAATATTTTTAAAATCATTTTGGACTAAAGTTTCTCTAAAAGTGTTCAAGCAAAGCATAATTGTTTAATAGAGTTTAACAGGACTAAGGAAAAGTATTTAGAATTTTAAATAATCTGTGAATGTACATAAATAGGTTCAAATGGTATCATAACTTGTTTTCACCCTGCAGGTATATGGTTTTGTTATATCTCTGGAGAACACTGCCATGAGTAAACATGAACAAAACAATCAGAGAATGACAGGAGTCAATATATAACTAGATAAAGGAGAGCAGCATCAACATTCACTGTGTGCAGGAAGGTTCAGTTATTCAGCACTGAATGAAAACACTGAAAGCCCTCATCTGCTAACAAGGTGAATGATATGAGATGTATGTAGATGTTATTTTTGGTTCTTCTCTGGTCTGTGTGTCAGGAAATGTGATAAAACTATTTTAACTGTAAGTATGTATTAACATGCATCCCCCCCCTCTGCAGCGGTGGGGTCTTTTCTCTTCTGCAGCCTGTATTCTATCTGGTCACAGCCTCACAGACTACTAATGCCTTTATTTATAGCATGAGCTGCCATCACTCTAAGAAAGAAAGAAAGCGAGATAGAGACCAGTTCAGTTAAAAACTGCAGAATCACTGCATGGATGAACTTTGTCTAGTCGCTGTTGCAGCCTCTAGAAACACATGTCCTCATGTGACAGTTGTATGAACGACTGAGACTTGCTGGTCTCATCAGAGCCTGAAGTATGAGGCACCGCTTGCAGGAACTCGGGACTCTATATGCTTAAATAAAGTATTTTAGAGTGAGGATGGTTGAAAAGAAAAGCTAGTTATGGCAGAGATGGAGAAAGACAAATCTGGGTGATTTCAACAGACTTTACTAAAAAAAAAGTGACAGAAACTTTAGTTTTAAGGAGATGCACACATGACCATCTCTAGGGTTTACAGAGAATGGTCTGAAGGAGAGAAAATATCCAGCGAGCAGCAGTTGTCTGGACTAGAGTCTGTGCTGCTAACAGAAAAATTATTACGGGAGAGGATTTTAATATTCAGTGCTTTATAAATCAGTTTACTGCCACTCTAGCAACAACACAGAATGTAATGAAGCCTCGAGCCTGAAAAACAGCTGATTTAAAAGTATTATTCCCTCTTCACATAATTGGATGGGACACCAAGGTAGTGGGCTATATTTTTTTATGGAAGCGCCATGTCAGGAGTGCACATTGACTTGTGAGGCAGAGTGATGGTTCAAAGCAAAGCGACAGTGAATCTTGGAAATGGGACTCCTTAGAACATTATTTGCTATAAATTACAGAGAGGATCTCTGTTCAAGGTCAGCTGTAAAAGTGACAGGCCCGGTCCAGCTCATCAGCAATAGCTGAGCCTTCATCCATCGGCCCGTCACACTGCCTGTCATGTCGGCATCCGGTTCAGAAGGCAGCGTGACCTCGTCTGCTGTAAAGGCCTTTTCAGGTTGGGCCAGTAAAATGGCCAATCTCCAGGCTGATATGTTGAGGACTTATAACTGAAAACAACCAGTTACTTGTCAGCTACTATAAAGATTTAAAAGGTTGAAGTTAAGGGCATTTTACAGGTGAGAGGCAGGATACACCCTGGACAGGTCACCAGTCCATCGCAGGTCCAACACAGATAGACAAACAACCATTCACACACACACTTGCTCCTAGGGGAGAATTTAGAGTGACCAGTTAACCTAACATGCATGTCTTCGGACAGTGGGAGGAAGCCGGAGTACCTGGAGAGAACCCACGCATACACAGGGAGAACATGCAAACTCCACACAGAAAGGCCACGTCCCCCCAGGTTCGAACCTCCCCAGAACCGAGGCTCAAACCAGCGACCTTCTTGCTGTGATGCCGCGGTGCTAACAACCACACCACCGTGCAGCCCACCACTGTCAAAGAACAACTAAAGTCATGAAAACATGGATGTGGTTGCTCCACTCAAATATTTAATGTCAGCATTATTCAGATTTCTTCCCTAAATCTCCTGGAAGGAGTAAGTTTGGATTCACAGCAGTCCGACTACCACTTAAATATGACGTCCCATCTTGTTTGAATTCTTGCTTTCGTTAGTTCTTACTCTCAAATGTAAGTCGCTTTGGATAAAACCGTCTGCTAAATGACTGTAGAATAGAATAGAATAGAATAGAATAGAATAGAATAGAATAGAATAGAATAGAATAGAATAGAATAGGTTGGCATGATTTTCACAGGCTGTTCCAATCAGGATTATGACAGCAGTGATCAGACAGAGTGGTCCACAGGGGACGGTCTGACTCTTATATTCCAGTTCTACTTTATGAAGCAGAGCAGTAGTTAACCAAAAAGCATCCGGTTGCTCTTGTAGGACCTTCATCTGCTGAACACCCAAAGTGTGATTTATAACCTTCATTTTCATACCATTTGGTTAAAAGAGTGTTCCCATGTTTGTTGTGCAGCAGGTTTGATGTGAAGTTGCTAAACTGACCCGTAAAAATGTGAGAAGTGATGCTTCCTGTTGTTTTAATCAAGGATGGCTCAATTTTTGGTCAATATAAAAAATAAACCCAAGCAGAGACAAAACTGTGGATACCGGTTTTTCCTTATTCCAGGGAGCCTTTGTAAGATCTGGCCAGGGACAGCGGCTAAATCCAGCACATTTACCATTTACCAATATGTTCTGTCCCTTTCAAATAAAATAAATAAACAGATCTAAACCTGAACAAATCCACTCCAATCTGTCTGTCTGTCTCTGAAAATTTGGCACTAAACTCAATTAAATTGATTAACTTGACCTCTTAACTTGAACTGCGTTCACCAGGATGCTGCATGGTGACCAAATATTTCACACTTTACACACAAAAATTAGTAGAATGTCTTTGGTTCACCTTCCACCTGAGGGTGGAACCAGCCCTGTTTCTCCAACATTTTCTATGGAGGAATAACTCAGCATTAGTCACCATAAGCTATTCAAACCATATGTATTTACTATGGAGGAGATGGTGGAGAATCTCGGTCATCTAAGAGTAGATCAGATCCTGGGCACCTTCCTGGTGAAGTACTCTGGACATGTTCCACCAGGAGGAGACCACGGGGAAGACCGGCTGGAGGGACTACATCTCTTGGATGGCATGGGAACGGCTTGGAATCTCCCCAGACGAGCTGAAAAATGTGGCTGTGTTTCCAGCTTATTGAATTTGGCGCTATATTTAGTAAATTCTCAGATCCCTGTAGTGATATTTCTTTTTCAAAAACTCAATTAGCAAGAAAATCTAGTACCATTTTCTGGTGTTACTGGAGACTTTTGGAGACTAACGTGAAAGCATTGTTTACTCTTTTCAGTGGACCCTTTATTAATTTATGCATATGTCACAATGCATGTGGAAGAAGTGCAGCTGTTAAGTGAACTAGGTTATGTGTTCATCTTTATTGAGGAAATTAGACGAATGCCAGACTGATCAAATCATTGAGGTGAGAAGTTTTCACCTATTTCCCATCAAGAAACCTCAGCGAGCAGTTTGGATTTGTGCTGTCAGCTGTGTAAAATGGAAGGCAATACCCCTGTCTGCAGCGCTAACTTTGTGTCCAGTTGTCCGTCTGATGTAGGGATGGGACGTGAAACCTGGTTCCACTCAGAAACCGGTTCTAATTTTTCCAAAGCACCAGAATTGCACAGAGAGGAGACTCTGCAGGTTTGCTTAACATGATTCTGACATACACCATGCAGGACTGCTTAGCAGCACGTCTCCCGCTGGTGCTCACATTGTATTTAAAGATAGTTCAGACAAACACACTAATGTTAATAACGGTTGTTACGGCTGAAAAATGTGTGGGTGACAGGGTGCAGATACGGAAAGTGCGCAGGACATGTCCCACGCATCTGTTACAGCCACGATCTTGACCGATCATGTGTTTAATGCATCTCGTATACAAAATCAAGATTTAAGAATATAAAAACCTTTATTAGTCTCTCAGTGGGGAAATTGATGTGTTGCAACAGTACAAGTGCAGAAAGCAGATGCACACAGGTGATCTCAAAAAGAACAAACACACACACACACACACAAATAATAAATATAATGCGTACAGTATATGGTCTGACAGGGTGAGTATGTGCAGTATATAAGAATGTAAAGACAGTTTCATGTGTTGATTGTAAAGTCTGACAGCAGCAGAGAGGAAAGACCTGTGGTATCTCTCCTTCGCACAGCGAGGATGGATCAGTCTGTCCCTGAAGCTGCTCTCCAGAGCAAACAGGTGTCCTGCAGTGGACTGGACTCATGGTCCAGCATGGAGGTCAGTTCTGCCAGGTCCCTGTTGTCGCCTACCTCCTGCAGTGAGTCCAGACAACAGCCCAGGACAGAGCTGGACTTCCTGATGACTTTGTCCAGCTTCTTCTCCACCAGTAAAATGTGAAGCCCATGCAAAGTGTAAAAAATTGCATTTCACCCCTCATCCGCTAGGGGCTCCAAAACAGCAAATCTCCATAGACTCCCATGTTAAAAAAGGCCAACTTTAAAGCCTGGTACAAATATCCATTTTAAGGATTAATAGGTCAAGTTTACTTTCATGACAACTGTGATTTTTTTCCAACTCATCCGTGTCCTTTTGATTGCGAACACGCCCCTTCTGCCAGCACAACTGCAGTTTTTAGCTGGCTAACAGCGCGCCTTAGCTTTAGCCCGCCTACCTCCATTAGCTGATTAGCTACCGTTAACTCCAGGTTAGTGCGGTTAGCTCTTAGCTACAGGCAGCTTGGAGTTTGATGGGTGTCAGACTGTGAAAGACTTTGAGTGTTTTTTTTCTATATAATTTATTGTTATGTAATCTCTTTTTATGTGTGTAAAGGCTTGTTTTATTTTTAATGTGCATGAATTGCTTTTTTCATGTAAAGCACTTTGTGTTTCATTCAGCATGAAAAATGCTTTATTAATATAGTTTGATTTGATTTATTTTCTCTTTATGTTATCACGTAGGCACGTAACACCTGATATCAGTAGAGAACACTCCCTTTAGAATTAAAGTTTACTCTTACATGTATTCATTCTTATTTCCATCATCTTCTTGTCTTACTTTCTAACAATTTTCTTTCTAACTGCCTCACAACATGTATAACATTCTTTTATAACCATATACCCTGTGCTTACATGTTTATTTATTAATTAATTTTAGAACCCATTGTGGCCAGAGGCTGTCTTGGATGACACACCTCTGCAGCATTGCGTGGACATCAGGGACAGTTCCCCTGGACTGGCAGACTGGGGTGGTGGTCCCCCTCTTCAAAAAGGGGTTGTATTGTTAAAGCAGTAGTGTGTCTCCTATGTCCACTTTTGAATACTGAGCTCCTCTCCGCACATCAGCATTAACCTTACACTTTTCTTGCTGTTCAGCATCTCTGTCGCGTAAATCCAAAGCAGTAGTTTTTGTCTCACAATTGTCCAATAATTTTCCTCTCATTTTCTGGGAGTTCTGCTCGACTTTTCCTGTAGTTGGATGTTCCATGCTACGATAAGCAGTGACATATGACTTCCAGTGACGTCATGGTAAGACCAACAGGTTAGAAACAAAAGCTCCATCAGTAAAACTTAGGAGACAGTAGCAGCTATAGATATCTAAGAATGTCAGGCTAGAAAAACAACTTCTGAATGGGATGGCAACCTCCTCAAAGAATAAAAGACCCAGAAAGAAGGGGACTTTGAAAAAAACAGACAATTTATCGACCTTAGACAGCGCTAGCTTACATGCTACTAACCAAGAGGCCAAGAGTTCAATGATGGAGAAAATGAGAAAACTTCGTGGAGAACATATCCAGGGACATAAACAAACTACACAGACCCTGGAGCACTTGGAAAAGGCTGTGACTGAAATTAAGGGACAACTGGGTGACATCCAACAGAGGATTTGCAAGTGGGAAGGGAGAGCGAGTGGGATTGAAGATACGACAGCAAGGCAGCACTGAGTACTCCGGGTTCTACTGCAACGTGACAAACAACTTGCAGCGGTTTGTGATGACCTACAAAACTGGCTGAGGAGAATAAAAGTTTGAATATTCCAGACACCAGAAGGCAGTGAACAAGGAGATCTGGTTACGTTTGTAAAATGGTTGCTGCCCAAAGTGCTGAGACTGTTGCCCAATCTGGATATTAAAATCGAAAGGGCACAGCGCTCGCCCCAGTCCTGACCAGCAAATACAGCTGCTCCTCCAAGAACAGTTATCGTGAGATTCCTTGATGCAACGGTAAAAGATGCTGTTTTGCAGGAAGCGTGGAGCCAAAGGCAGGTGATGTTTAAAGACAAAAGAATATTCTTTGATCAAGACTACTCTCCAGAACTGCAAAATAAATAAGTAAATAAATAAATAAATAAAATTACATAGCTAAAATTCACACAATTGTAAAACAGTTAAAGCAAAAAGGCATACAGGCAGAAAGCCTATATCCAGCAGGACTGAAACTTAAGGTGGTCTCAGGAGAAAGCACCTTTCCCACCCTGACAGCGCAGCTGCCACTTTGAGGGAGATGGGTATTCAGGTGCAGTGTGGAGAGAAGGAGCTCACTGAGGAGAGATTGACGGAGGGATGGAACAGCAGGAAGGGAAAAAGAAATGGCATGTTGGCGATGTCTGATCTGAAGGCCATGACCGAGGAGGAAGAAGATGAGTAGTATATTACATCTAGATAACTTTAATGGGACTCTAGTGTGTTGTCATTGAGCTTTATGTATGGACATTAAAAGAATGAAGGCCATTAAAGTTTGATAGAAAATTAAGTTGCCACAAAAAAAAAAAAAAAAAAAGAAGAGAGAGAGAGAAGGGAAGGTCGGCCATACTTGAATACTTTGCCCTAAACAATAACAGAATGGTCTCACCTTCTGTTTTATGGGATGCGAGAAAAGCCACAATAAGGGGAAAGATGATATCTATAGAATCAAGTTTAAAGAAAGACAGACTCAAAAAACTGGATCATTCCAATTAAGGAAAGCACAAGCTAGTCGTACAGTTCCTACAATTAAACAATTTAACGGTAAGGATGTTGACACTAGCCCTGAAACTATATCCAATATCTTTGCTAAATTTTATGAACAACTATATCAGGGTCAACAAAAAGAATTAAAAAAAAGAAAAAATACATGATTTCTTTAAAAATGTTAAACTAAACAAACTTAGTATTTATGAAGCTTCTGTTGTAACCAATTAAAGAAAATGAAGCAGTTCTCAACTTAAAAAATAATAAATCACCTAGGATGGATGGGTTTGCTGGAGAGTATTACAAAGTGTTTATAAATTACCTTACCCCTGTACTATATAAGTTGTACAATTACATGTTAAATTCCCAAAATACTCCAGAATCCTGGTCAGAGGCTATCATCACAGTCTTGTATTAGGAAAGAAAGCACCCACTGCAATGTGGTAGTTATTGCCCTATAAGCCTCCTGTGCACTTATTATAAATTACTAACGTCAATTTTAGCGACTAGGATACAAAAATATATTAAGAAATTAATAAACCCAGATCAAGCTGGGTTCATTTCAGGTCGCCATGGAATAAATACTTTCGGGAGAGCATTAAATCTACAGGGGGGTTTTGCCGATGTGTTCTCATGTCTAATTCCATTAATTTTGCAATATTCTCTGAACAAGTCAGATTTGAACTGCAGACCTTTGTCTGATTTAATGGTAAGAGGTAGTCCCTGTCTGCTAAACATAGTCAACAGAATCAATTACCTTTTCTGTGGTATACCAAACACATATGAGTATAGTCTTTCACGTGCCCATACCAGTGCTAGGGCTTCTCTTTCAGTGTGCACTCTCTTTAACTACGACTTACATAGCAAACTGGTGCCTCTTCTCTCTTCTGTTCTCGAACCAGCAATGCACGCAAATCTACCTGGCTTGCATCTGCTATGACTTTGGTTGGAGCTTCTTTGTCGAAGTAAGCTAGAGTACCTGCTCTGGCTAGTTCGGTCTTTAAGGTTTCAAATGCATGTTCCTGCTCTGGCCCGGACGTAAATGTAGTCTCCATGCGTCTCCTGGTCCGGTGCGTGTATGATCACATCATCCGAGATGATCTCAACTCCTTTAATGCCTGCCAGTGTGCTGCTCACTGGCTGATGAAACTCTGTTGTGGACTGCGAATGTGATTTTTCTGGACTTCAGCTCCAGCTGATGGTAGCCCCACTTGAGCTCTAATTTGCTGAAGGTTGCAGAGCTGTTCAGTCCTTGGAGATTTCATCCACTGTGGGAATGGGATATCTTTTCCTGACTATTGCCTTGTTTGCTTTTCTCATGTCCAAACACATTCTGATATCTTTGTCACATTGTTTTGGGAGTATCACTACCTGTTACCTTGGGTAACAAGGTGTAGGTCAATCTACACCCTCAACAATGTCCATATTAATCAGTTCATTTATCATTCTCTTGACTGCATCCCTTAATTAGTATGATATGCATCTCAGTGACTTTGCTACTGGTTTTACCTTTGGGTCAATGTGCAGATTAGTCTGTTTAGTTTTCCCCCTCCTTTAAATACTTTCGGTTGCTGTTCTTTAAGCGAGTGCTTCAAGTCCTGACAGCAGCTACAGTTTCCCCTATATTTAGTCTTTTTATAAGGAGTGGTTCACCATTACCTTTTATCACAATAAACTCTGCCTCCTCAGTCCTATCACTGATCTTGATTTCGCATCTAAATGCACAGATAGTGACTGTGTTGAGGAATATGCATATTCCTCTGCTCTTTGGGTATGACACATTACCTTTTTATCTTTTAGCTTTTACCCCATCTTGTTCAACCACATTTACATTTAGCTTCTTATGTCCTTTTGTATGACACATTTTGTAAAGGGGTCTTTATTATTGCAAAAATGCACTTACTCAGGATAGCGTCCCTAATTTGGTTGCCTCTATTTCCTTGGAAGTCAAAGGCTCTAGCAGATCTTAAACATTGTTGCATAGTTTGCCTTTCTTTTGGGACAACTTCTGGAAAGTTTGGCTTGCATATGTTGCATTTACCTGGGGAAGTGCAGCCACAGCGGCCGCGTAGTCCTTTGCCTCGCCCGTTCGCAGTAATGTAGAGAAAATGTCCTGCACGTCCTGTCCGGCTAAGTGCAGTAGAAGGGCACGTCTCTGCTGCTTGACTGCATCACTGGCATCTAGGGCTGTAATCAACCAAAGAAATTGTTGGTCGACTGAAGCCCTGAAAATTCAACTACAAATCGACTCGGGCGTTGAGGGGGGGGGCAATTATACACAAGAGGCGATTCGGGGAACATTATCTTTATTAAACATCCCAGATCTAGGGTCGAAGT
>JBAFTA010000025.1:3341629-3352787 GCA_036919975.1 Melanotaenia parkinsoni
TTTATACTGGGATTAAAAGCTGCTACAGACTTATTTATACTGGGATTAAAAGCTGCTACAGGCTGGTTTATACTGGGGTTAAAAACAGCTACAGACTGGTTTATACTGGGATTTAAAGCTGCTACAGACTGGTTTATACTGGGATTAAAAGCTGCTACACACTGGTTTATACTGGGATTAAAAACCGCTACAGACTGGTTTATACTGGGATTAAAAGCTCCAACTTTTACAGACTGGTTTATTAAAAAAAAAAAAAAAAAAAATGGTGAACCTAAAAAATGTCTTCCATCTTGGCCGACTAATAACACACCACATTGTCTCATTTCTCTTTTCCAGGTGTCCACACTCTCAGTGGTGGACGCCCACTGTGACCAGGATCTCTCTGTGACATGCTGAGAGACACCACTGGTATAAGCATTTACATTTCCAGGGAACTGTTTATAAATGACTACTTCTCATTGATCAAAACTTTTCTCTTTTTTTCTCCTCCTAGAAGAAGTTTTGCTTTTGTCCTCGCCATTCCCCTAAAGTCGATAAATAAGATCCACAACAGGTATGAGGACTTTTATTTATGATATGCAAGATGTGTCTACCTTCTTCTGTGCCCCCTGAGGTCATCAGAGCAGCAGTACTGAGACAGGGATATAGTAGGCACGACAGCAGATAAAAACATCTAGGTTACATCCCGAAGGAGCTTCTGTACTCTGACTTAAAGCACATTTCCACCTCATTCTATCCCGTGGCAAAACCTATTGATGTATTGTGTGTGATTCTGAGGTAAAAGCTTCATTCTGGGAGTAAAACTGCTCCTGCTTCTCTACTGCCAGTTGCAACCGGCCGCTCAGTGGAGTGGTGAAGACTTTTCAATACTCTGCTTTAATGTGGAGACAGCATCAGTTAAAGCTTGTTCTCTGGCTCTGAACACTCAGAGAGACCATGTGTTACATACAGAGGTAATGTTTAAGGCCCGGAGCCGGAAGGGGGCCTACAGAGCAGTGACAATGAGCAGAGTTTGCAATGACAGCGGAGAACTCCCTAAAGTGGTCCCACCCCCACCTCTCATCCTGCTGCAGTGGTGGGCAGGTTTACTAGCACAGAGAGCAGTTTTCTGACAAAAGAAAAAGAAAAAAGATAGCAAGACATATGCAGATAATTTAGCTTAGAGCAGCTCAGTCTGTCATGAGTTCCTGAGTGTCACCAGGCTGAAAATTAAAACAGAACTTTTTTCTTTCTTTAGTTATCAAATTAAAATGTGTCTAGTTAAGCTAAACAGTCAAGCTAAGAATGCAAAGTTAGAGAATTTATGGTTAATGAAGCACTAAAGGTGCATGGATGGAAGTTGTTGTGCATTTTGTGTAAATTTATCTCCCAAGAAGACCTGAGAGTCTAATCCTGCAAAGAGGGTAAAAACATCCAACCCAGTTCTGTTACAGCTGAACAAATTAAATATTGATAGAATTTTCTTATTTTAACTTTAGAATAATTCCAGTTTCACAGCCTTTATGGCCTTTGACAGGTATTTTTTTTATTAAATCCCTTTGAGCATTTTAAACTGACCTGGATGCAGACTTGGAGGAATGAAAGCAATAACCCTGCAAGAGGTACTGTACCTCCTTCTTTATGGAAAGGCTGCAAGCTGAGAGCTGAATGCACTGCAGGGAGGCCAGAGTTTCTCCTCAGATGTTTCTAAATGGTCAAAGATGAGCATCAATATTAATTAAATACAGTTTGTAGTTAAATTCCTTTAATTATCTTCAGTCAAGAATGAAAAAAGGTTAATAAATTATTTTAAAAAAACGACGGAAAAAGGATAATTGTGATTATAATAACTGAAGGAATAATTTCTGCTCTACTGTGACTTCTTTTAATCTTTTTGTTAGTGTTTTGATATGAATATGTCTGTTTTTTTTCTTATGATATAAATAATAAAATACCAGCTCCTTCACTGCTGCACCATTAAACCTGCAGCAGAGCAGACGTGTTACTGGAGATGCTGAGCAGTGAAAATGGACAAAATCCCAAAAAAGAAGCTGAAGCAGACGTTGAACATGATGACGTATCTGCTGTCTGGAGATACTTTGGTTTTAAAAGGTCGGACCTGGACCACAGGTGCTAACATGTATGTTTGAAACTAAGATCAGGACCCTCCTGATCCTCAGGTAAAACTGGAAAAGATGGCGGACACTCCAGCCAGATGTCACTGGTAGACGTGTTTTCTAGAAGAACTGACCAACACCACCACAATACATACAAAGACTTGGTCCTGATCAGTTCTGAGGAGAAAGGGGGAGTATCAAGCCTCTGTGGATGTTGAAATCTCATGACAACCCAACCGTCGGACTTACTGCAGCAATTCCCTCAAACAGTTGGGGAGTGTGGTGACCACCCAGTCATGGACAAAGCAATGAAAATCAAATACAGTGAGTCCGGGATTATTGTGTTATTAACTGAGGTGGAGAAAAGATCCATGAGCAGCAAAAACGTCTCCATCCTCTGGTTCTAGCACTCAGACCTCCACCAGTTTTGCCAGTGATTCTGGGCGTCATCTGATGAGTCAGTTTAATGGCAAAATACAGTAAAGAATCATGTAAAATACCTGGATCCAGACGGTGATCCGGATCACCCCCAAAATCAAATCACTTGTTCCTTTATTCCATTTCTAATATTTTCTGAAAATTTAGTCAAACTCCGCCCTTTTAATTTTTGAGTTGCTGACAGACAGAACTTCCACCTTGGCAAAGGTTATATTAAGTCTAGACTCCATAATCTTACATGTGGAGTAAGGATCAGTTTTAGGTCTAATGTCTTGGTCTAAATGTTTCTAATACATTTTTATCATTCAGGTGTGGATTTGCAGCAGGCGTTCACAGAGGAACCAGATAGACTAAAAGAAGTGCTTAGATATAAATAAATAGTCTTTAAATTTGAATAAAACTAATTGTATGTTGTTTGGGAATCGTAAGAGAAATGTAAAAGTAAAATGAATCATCGATAATGTAAATATGTAGTAAATGAAATAAAACACATACATTAAAATAACATGAACACAATAAATACAAGCAGAAAAGAGCAGGATATAAACGCTTCCTAAAATACAAACTAAAATTTCCAGATTTATTTTGAAAATAGCACAAATTATAAAAAAGGATGACTGATGTAAGGGGAAAAGCAAGGAAACAGTTTAACAGATAAATTAAAGCAAAGTAAAAACAAGAGGGTCATTTTGCCCAAATATCAGCAATGATGGTGTTTAAAACCTGAAATACTCCTTTACATTTCAGTCAGTTAAAGAACAGACCATTACACAGCAGTAATTACACACCACCGTCACGTCCAGCTTAGTTATAGTACATCACTCCGGAGTATAAACACCTCCTGTCCTCCGCATTACATCTCCATCTCACATTACCAACAGACTGAATAAAAAGTGTAAATGAGGACACAACTTGTTTCCTCTCAGAATCAGTTTAAAGAAAAGATTCATTTCCTCTGGTGACAGAAACCAGCAAAACATTTACTCTTCTTCTTTGGTGGCATGCATGAAAAGGTTATTTATAACTGAGTTCTGGCGCCAACCTGCTTCTCCAGCAGCATCTACTCCAACCTTAATTACAGCAGTCTGCCTGTGCAAGAAAGCAAGGTAATAGAATACGGCTGCAGGTCATCACATTTAATAGTATGACTCATCATTAACACTTGGCAGCAGCGATCAATGGGTCGTAAGTGAAAAGAATACTTGAAAACAAGGCTGGGCTGCAGACTTAGTACGCCAGGCAGGACCATAACTCACCGTGGAGTAGTGAGGTGCGGATCGATGTCAAAATATCGATACTACTGATACTTGCTTTTTATTTTCTATAATTGATTTTCATGTTAGAATATCTATTTTACTGATTTGGGGTAAAAACGCAGTTCCAGTAGAAAGTAGCTATAATATCAGGTTCTCCTCTAAATTATAACCAGTTGGCAGGAACTACTTTTTCTTCCGCCTGTCAAAGTCACATGTGAAATGGCCCAGCGTAGGGCACAGCAGCGTTTCATTAAAAGAGATGTTGTAGCAACACCACAAACCTCTTTAAACATCTGAAAAACACAGCAGCAAGTACTAACCACTATTCAGAGGGAGGAATGTGGAGCTGTGGACCGCCGACGCTACATTATGGCAAAGTAATTTTCATCTGTCTGCTAGGTTCAGGTTTGTGTTGATGTTCTAACAACAGGAGTGCCCCTCATTCTGAAGACTGTTGCATCCTGTTTAGTTATGTACAGCATTAAATGTGGATATGAAATAAGAAAATGCGGCAATAAATATCAGTATGAGTTCAGCTTGGAGTGAAAAGTATCCCTAAACCAGCTCACATCAGCTCACAGGCCTAGATTTAGAGGGTCAAGATGCTGCAGAGGCTGCTGTCATTAAATATTCAGTAAAACAGCCATTTTAGGGATTTTAAAAATAAAAATATGGATGAAAAATATTTAACAGGATAGAAATACAATAACATCAATCCCTCTCATTTGTTTAGACTGAAGGTAGCTAAACATGTAACTTTTCTGGCATTTATATATTTATTTATGCAATTTTGAGTTTAAATTTCTGTATAAAGTCTCGGTATGGGATCAGCATCGCTGTGGCTTGTATTTTAATTGGTGTTGGATTGGAAAGAAAATGAATGGTATCACACATCAGTACCGTGGAGATGACAGGAGGAGGCTGGTGGCGATTTTATCGATCACAGAGAACATTCAGATTTCTGACTGGACAGCTGACTCCTCTTTATCTGCTGGATTTTACACAGAAATCTGACTTCTGCTTAATTTTAACCACATTTACGTCTTATTTCCATCTAATTTTATAAATTAGAACGATAAATAAAAACTATTAAAAGCAGCAACAGTCCAGAAAAGTTAACAGAGACTATGCAGATTTCATGCACATGAGAACGTTTCTACCCTGGATTTAGAAAGTTAAAAGCGTCGTCTCCACTACATCTCCATGCTTTCTTTTTTTTTTTTTAAGGATTTTTTACATTATTCAACAGCATCTTGACAGGAAATGGGGTCAGAGAGAGCGGGCAATGACATGCAGCAAAGGGTCCTGGGCCGGGACTCGAACCCGGACTGGCTGCTCCGAGGAGCTGTAGCCTCTGTTCAGCTTTTAGATTTTTAATCTGGACTCTGGTCTGGACTGGTTCTGGTCCAGAATATATATCTACTCTCATCTGGATCATTGGTCCTGATATCGGGAACAAAATACCAGAAAAGCTGAAGTGTGGCCAGAGTGAAAGTCTGTCTGAAGGGTTCTTCCTGTCATGTGCAGAACGTCGGGCTGATAGTCTGTTTAAAAACATCTGTCTGGTCTCAATACAGGTGCCGGGACTCCACCCGACTAAGACTAAGAGTGTTTCACTGAGGCTGTGTTCACACTGCAGGATTTAATGCTCACTTCTGATTTCTTTTTCTTTTTTTGGTGTTTTTTCACATTACAGTTTAAATGTAGCCTCTATCAGACTCCATCAGACTCCACCAGACTCCAGTGTGAACAGTCAGAGTGCAGAACTGTGACATCTATCTCATTTTGATGAAGTAAAATGAAATGTGACATGATCATTCAGACTGGCGTAGAGAAACATTACACATGGATCTGATGTAGGACCACACATGAAGGTGTCAGAAAAGTCAGGTTTAGTCAGGGAATTGTTTCCACAGTGGATCAGATATAATAAGTATCCAGATGGAAAGAGATCCCCGATGCAGTTGTGTTGCATCTCTCAATGCAAGATATGAAGCTGCTTATATGGTTGAAAAGTTAGGGTACTATTTACTTTCTTTTTGCTGTCATTCATTCATATAAATAAATAAATATGCTTTTAATGATTTTAATATGTTTTTTAGAAAGAAAAGGAAAACAAATCGAATAAAATCAGAAATCATATTTCGTTCGAAAAACGATTATTTTTAGGCCAAATGGCCCAGCCCTAATATCGACCGACATTATTCTAGCAGCAAGGTGAGTGTGGAGAGGGCGGCCTGTGGGTGGAGCTCACTAGCATTTTCACCCTAATTCCTGCATGACTCTCATTTAAGTATAAAGTTTTTTTTTTGTTTGTTTGTTTTTTTCATGAACGAACTCATTTATTTAGTCAAAAACATAAAAAACAAAAACCAAAAAAACCTTCTGGGCTCCTGAGCAAGGCCCCTAATCCCCACCGACTCCCCAGACACCAAAATGTGGCAGCACACTGTGCAACTGGGATGCACGATAGTGATGCCACAAATGTGTTAACATCTTGAATCACAAACTAAATGAGGCCCAGCATAAGCAAGAGATGTTCATTTAAAGATCCATAAAAACACAGACTACTTTATCTGTCAATGAAATTCTGACTGAAACATTCGTTTCCCTGACAGAAAATAAATCATAAGTTTTATCTTTGAAATGAACAAAGATTAAAGAACTTCATTCTCCTCAAGTTCCTGAAAAAACGAAGCCAACATTTTCTTTTTAACACTCATGAAACGCGTGTATTAAAACATTTAGAGAACACGATGGCTCATAATGTGTTTTATGGAAGAATGTGAGACATTTTCATTCAACACAATCCTAAAGCTGCTGGTGAAAATGTGGGAGCAGGTCATTTATTGGCAGGATGCCGTATAATCCAGGCTCGCTTCCATTAAATCACTATTCCTGCCTGCTGGACACGTCTGCAGCATCCTTAAGCCATCCAAACCATCCGTTAAGATTCAAAGTAAACCCAGCAAGTTCCAGAAAAATCTAGAAGTGGAAAAAATGAGGTCCAGAAAGGCTGCTGAGTATCTGATGCTCAGGTTTTACATCTTTAAATGTGTAGTGATCCTTATTCACAGCATTCACGTGGGATGCAATGCACGGCCAACATTGGTTGCTATGGTAACAGACAGTTCCTCCCCATAAAAGCTGTAATTGATAACAGCAGATAGCAGCGAGGAATTAAGCCTCACACCTTGCACACAAGGGCCCTGATGGCCGGACAGAGTGAATCCATGTTTCGCTCCATTGGGACATGTCTCCGACAAATAAACTCATTCTACAAGCAGAGTTGTTTCTCCTCAACATAAAATACGTTTCTTCTGTTTGAATGAGACACCAAGGAAAAGCCCTTCCAGCAAAATGTGATGAACATGACTCTCGTTCAGTTCACAGAGGTCGTTACTCTGCAGAAATGAGGATCTCAGACTTCTGTTTAGCATTTACTGTTGCAGCATTATGTCCTTGCATGTCAATAAAACAAGTCTTTTCTCACATCAGCAGCAATGTTCAGACGAGATGAAGACGTGATAAAACAGAAGCTTAAGTCATGAAGGAAAATAAGATTCCTCAGCTGCTCTACGTGTCTGTCTGCAGATAGCTGCAGCAGCTTTTCTGTCTACACAGCTGGCTGGAAAAGCTTCCACAGCCAGAGAAGACGACAAAGTTTGAGGGATGAGAGATACTCCAAAAAATATTACATATGAATTGTACCTTTAATGGTGATGAAAGATGCTTTGTTTATCATCTGTTTATGAGTATGAGGGGTCAGGGTGAATCAATGGACAACCCAAAACTCGTACATGAGTAAATTAAAACATACACCTGACCTGGTAAAACTCTGACCCCTAGTGGGGAATTTTTGAAGACCAAAGTTAGAAAATCCACCTTTAAAGTTTGTTGAATGTTCACGCTGGTTTTCCAACAAATGCTGCTCATGTTAAAATGAGTGTTTTATTAAGGGAGAATGTTTCATGCCAGAATCTGTGGAGGAGTTTGCTTTTCAAACCGAGAACACCAGCTGATTTTACACACTGATTTGGGACTGTAGTGGAAGAGCGAGCGATAGTTTTCTGCACACACACATTTATTCTTATTCCCTCCTGGTGTTGCATAAGATGTCAGATGATGAAAGAATCTGCCTGAGTCATACTACTGCATGTAATAGTTAAATTTCGTTGCAGTGCCCTGAAAAAAAAATTAAATGTTACATCATGAGTAACTTCACTTTTCTCTTAATATATTAGTCTCTGTTAAATTTACGTATTTATTTATTTATTATTATTATTATTATTATTATTATTATTATTATTATTATTATTATTATTATTATTATTATTATTATTATTACAGCTGGGTGCTTTGTCAGACCCCCCCCCCAAAAACCCAACAACATTCATTTAATCAAACTTAGATCAGCGAGTTTTCGCTCCGCTTGTGATCATGTTATAACTTTCTAAGGTTTCAGAGAGAGAGAAGAGTGAGCCCGATACGTCTGCAGCAGCTTTCGGTGCTGGAGAACAGCAGCTGCTCTGGGTCTGATGGTGGCTGGTAAGAAATTAGATCAGTCTGCTAACTGATGGAGGTTCTCCTTCCTGGTCCTGGTTCAGATGGAGGTTTTTCTCTCCACTGTCTTCTCATGCAGCTCAGGATGGAGGACTGAATCAAAGATTTGATCCAATCCACTGGTTTCCTTAGCAGGTCATTACTGTGATGAACTGGTTTATGTGAAGACAGTTATTATGGTCTGTACTTGGAACTTATACTTGGTCTGTACTTGTTATTGTATTGTACTGTTTTGTTATTATAAACTGGACTGATGTGGATATAGAATGGATTTATTTTAACTGGATTATAATTGAACTGTATCTGTAAAAGGGACTTGAGATGACTTTGTTTACTGTACAAACAGCGGTGGAGCTAGAGGGATGTCCAGGGTGACAATGGTCACATCTGAAATCTGGACACTCCCAGGTGCCACTTCAGGTGATTGACAGGTCACTGGAGAAGGACAGAAACAGCCTTGCATGGATCACCAGTCACTCTACACCAGTTAAGGTCATATTCAAGTAGTTTCCTAATTATTCATCCTATAAAAAAATGACATGTGGCTGCACATTTCTCGAAGAGGTTTTGTCCCTGTGCAAGAACATTTAAGGCTATTAACCTGATGTTAGCATGAAGCTACATAGCAGTGCTAATCTAGTTCTATGCTAGCACTAGATTAGATAATGTGGGGAAACTAGGCCATATTTAGTTTCCAGTGAGTAAGGACTACACATCAACTCAGTTCATCAACATTTTCACACTGGAGATGAACATAGACTATAAAGATGCTCAAAGAGAAGCTCGGAAACATAGTCCAGTTTGGCTGTAACTATCCGTTGGTCTGCACTGATACGTCGATTCAATGACCATTGATGTGATTTGAAACGGACGGAAGGGACTGTGTTATGTGATATCATCTCATATCCATCCAGTCGAACAGAAATTGTGAATCATTCTGCCTAAGATCCAGACAAAAATCCACTAAACTGGTATGACACTGCATCCTCATCACATTTTTAACCCATTAAGACCCGGCCCATGAAAAAATGTTAAGAAAAGTCCAATTTTTTAAATATGAGGTCTTTACTTGGCCCTTTAACAAAATGTAACAAAAAAGGGATATCTAACATTTATTACCATGTGATATATTAAAAATGTTATAATGTGGTTTTCTGCTTCTGGGTATCTATTAGGGGACAGAAGACTAGTATCAGATGGTGTTCAACAGGATTTTGAGCAAAGTTTATACCATATATTGAAGCAAAATGTCTCAGAAACTGTATGTGATAAATATGTCACATCAGGTTCTTATGGGTTGATATACACCCCCCACGTTTATGTACATGTAAACAAATGGATAAACTGAACTGATTCACTTTTACACA
Source organism: Melanotaenia parkinsoni (assembly GCA_036919975.1). Lineage (NCBI taxonomy): Eukaryota > Metazoa > Chordata > Actinopteri > Atheriniformes > Melanotaeniidae > Melanotaenia > Melanotaenia parkinsoni. The sequence continues at coordinate 3,351,350 of JBAFTA010000025.1, forward strand.
CTCAGATATGAATCAAATCCATCCAGCTGCAGCTGATGCCAGCTGAGCCTTGTGAAGCTCTTTTAGCATGAGTGACCCCAGGGGAAATTTAACTTCACACCCTCGATCTGAACTGAGCAACATGGTCCCGTAAACAATCTTCAAGGACAGATGGAAGATAATGTGTTATTAGAAAACACGTCCTCCTCCTGGACCACAGCATTGTTTGTTCTTTGTTGGACTGAAGCTGCTGCGAAGGGGTTGAGGTGAGGCGGGATGGGCATACAGCCAAATGGGATAAGAATGAGTACACTAACTAAGAATAGTCTGTTCTATCATCATGAGAGTTTCATATCCATGACTTTAATCTTCATCCTGATTTTTCTTTCTCCTTAGAACTGACTAGAACCGGGTCTTTGGCTGTATTGACTGTGGTGGTGTTGGTCAGTTCCTCTAGTAAACACATCTACCAGTGACATCTGACAGGAATGTCCTCCATCTTTTCCAGATTTACCTGATGAAGAGGAGGGTCCAGATCTGGTAGCAGCTAAGCTGGTGCAACAGATTTTATCTGGACTTCATCTTCAGTAACTAGTAGTTTGGTCTAAAGTTTCTAATTTTCTTTTATCTTCTTGTTTCTCTGTTATGATGAATAATTTGAAGTAATTCAGGATTATAAAATTAATTACATGTCTCCTTGATGATCTCTAATTCCAGATCTCCTGCTGGGAAAAAACCAGTTCTACGGTCTGGTCTCCATGCTGACCTTATATCAGCAATAATCAACCTTTCACTAGAGTCTCAGTGTATAGACGACATGCTCTAGACATAAGAATACAGTTTACATATTAGAACGATGATTATGATGATGATGATGATGTTGATGAAGGATGCATAATTAATGATGGTAGTGTCATGTGACTGCTCGCCAGTTCCTGCTCATCCCTGAGTTTAAAACCAGCTATCCAGACAGCTGCTGCAGCGTAACAAAGAGGCCGGTGGTTTGCCGTTAAAATCCACGTCCACACCAACTTTCTGCTGCATTCAGGGACATCAGTCCATCCCAAGTCCACACCATCATTCTGCTGCATTCAGGGACATCAGTCCATCCCATGTCCACACCATCATTCTGCTGCATTCAGGGACATCAGTCCATCCCAGGTTCACACCAACTGTCTGCTGCATTCAGGGACATCAGTCCATCCCAGGTTCACACCATCATTCTGCTGCATTCAGGGACATCAGTCCATCCCAGGTTCACACCAACTTTCTGCTGCATTCAGGGACATCAGTCCATCCCAAGTTCACACCATCATTCTGCTGCATTCAGGGACATCAGTCCATCCCAGGTTCACACCAACTGTCTGCTGCATTCAGGGACATCAGTCCGTCCCATGTTTAAACCAACTTTCTGCTGCGTTCATGGACATCAGTTCATCCTATGTTCACACCAACTTTC
>JBAFTA010000025.1:3421017-3438899 GCA_036919975.1 Melanotaenia parkinsoni
CAGATTATCAAGAGGAGCCTTACCCATAGGCCTCCCCTTGGCAGAGCAAATTTGTTCAGCACGATACAGAAACCAGACTATCATTTTACTGCTATGATGCTGGTGTGATAGATTTAGCAGGTGATGGAAACCTTCCTCAGAGGTTTTCTCCATATTAACATGACAGTATCACACAGTTGCTGCGGGTTTGTCCCCCCCAATTCTACTCTGACCTCTGACATAAAAAACAACAACCCACAACACAATGCGTTGATTACCTGCATGTGATTGGCTGATTATAACAGCTGGTGAATGGGTGGACCTGATGAAGTGGACGGTGAGTATATATCCTTTAATATGCTTTGTGCTTTTTGTGAGAAATAAACATCTATTAGGAAATGTGCAGCTTGTGATTTTTTTTGTTTGTTTGTTTTTTAAGAAGCACAGACTTGTTTCCACTTTTTTTTTTTTTTTGGTTTCTCTGCAATATGCTCTAATGTACAGTATCATACCCTGGAAGATTCCTTTTACCATCAAAAGCTTTGATAATGCTATTTATTCCTGTGTTACTGTCAGGGTCTGTCCTCTGCACTGATCTCCAACTGAATGGGGCTTGTAAGAAAAGCTTTTCCAGGCAGAACAAAGCGGAGCACTCAGAAAAGCCTCTCTGTGTCCTCGGGGATACATTGGGGCTCGGCGCAAAATCTGTTGAAAGAAACAGTTTTAAAGACTCCACTAAAGGTCAAGTAGATGGATCAGGTGATAAAAGTCTGATGAGATATAAGTCAACCAGACAAAAGCAGTTTACCTGCTGAGGGAGCCTTGATCCTGCCTGACCTTTTCAAAGTCCCTCAAGAGGACGTCTCAGCACCCAAATAAGCCCCATACAGCGTGAATTAACCAAAGTATTTCACTACTCATGGCTTATCAGTCACAAAGCAGGTAATCTCAGATCTTCACTCATTTAGATCAATTCATCTTTATACAGCACTTTATCAAGCACATCGGAGCAACCCGTTCTTCTATCAAGTCTGACAACCACTGACATTGTGACTATTAAGTTTTACCAACCACTCATTCACAAAAGCAGACTAAAAGACCACAATGTTAGCCCCTCCCCCAGCTGTCATGGAGGCTGTTTTGATCAATGAAATCAGGTGTAACACAGTAATCACTAACTTTTGAGCCAACCTTAATCATCTCAGTATCTGGAGAAAACAAAGAAGATAAATTAACTTGTTATCTCGAGGTAATGATTAATAAAAGAAAAATAGCTGAGCCCGGCCGCTCTTGGCTTCCCTAGTAATGGTTTGTGTTCTGTATAGAAAGTTCATCTGCATTCACCACAACATTCTCAGACCTATTTTTAGAAGGTGTGGACATGAGCTGAAGACTCTCCAGAGTCTCTTCTTTCCCACTCATGTCTGCTAATGAAAGCTGTTGGAACGAGGAGATCTAATGGAATTGCACTTTAATGATGTTTTCCTGTTTTTTGGGTAATTAGTTGGATCAGTGAAATCTCTTCCCACACAAAACCATAAGCAGTGTGTCCTCTGATTCGTTGACTTCTACTGATCAATCTTCATTTCATTCATAGGGGCGAGTGGTAGCCTAGTGGTTACAGAGGTGGGCTTGGGTCTGGTGAACCTCCACCCCCACACGCTAATTCAGCTTAATTTAGCACTTATATGTGTGTGTTGGTAAGCATTTTTTATTCAGTGTTTCTACAAAAAGTCAGAGTTTTATGTTCTTTGCTGCAAACACAAGTTACTATTGTTTAGGAAATTAATCAAACCTTTAAAAAAACAACTGCACACAAGGATATGACACATTTTTAACAACATTGATCTTTAAAAAAGGGCTGCACGGTGATGTGGTGGTTAGCACCACAGCCTCACAGCAAGAAGGTCGCTGGTTCAAGTCTGGGAGTTTGCATGTTCTCCCCGTGTATGCTTGGGTTCTCTCCAGGTACTCCGGCTTCCTCCTACCATCCAAAGACATGCATGTTAGATTAATTGGTCACTCAAAATTCTCCCCAGGAGTGAGTGTGTGAGTGGTTGTTTGTCCCTATCTGAGTAGTCCCTGCGATTGCCTGTGACCTGTCCAGGTGTACCTGCCTCTCACCTGTTAAATGCTGGGATAGGCTCCAGCTTACCTGCGACCCGTCATGGATAAGGCAGTACAGCTAATGAATGAATGAATGATCTTAAAAAATACACTAAAAATAAATGTGTATATTCATTTTAGATCACCCGGAATAGCCACAATAGAAAAACTGACGCGGCAGCTCTCTTAGCATACCCATACTGATCTAATCTTTCCTGTTATTAATTTGCATTTCCAATACAGCTGCCATGCAGATGGTCAACAGCAGAAGGTAAAATATCTGCCCCTGATTCCCACAGCTGACACTGTGATCACTGAGCCCAGGCAGGTGGAAACAAAAACATTGCTAATGAGAGTTACATGGTAAGACCGACCTTGCTTTATGTGCTTCCTGCTCTCCCCTGTCTGAAGGGCCAGGTTAATCAAGCTCAATTACTTTTGCTCTCATTTGTGGCTGACTGTGATGCAGCTCCGTTCCAGGCTGGACAGGCTTCAGTGTCAGGATAAGTTAACTTAGTAAATCCTGTTGTTTAGTCCAAGAAGGGAAATGAGCTGTGTTGTTGAGAAGGTGATTGGGTCCTTTTTCTTTCCACCTCCCTGTGTAATAATCTCAGACAGCCAGGCTCTGATACCTCTTTTAAATCCCTTCTTGAGACAACTTGCATTCAGTTTCTTTCTCCTTGTATATTCACTTCTTGATGCTCTTCTTTCTGCTGCTGTCCTCAGATGATACAGCCACATTAGTTAACTGGTGATTCTTCTAATTTGTATTTGGCTGCTTCAGTCTGCGAGCAAAGAAAAATCCTGAGATCCCCAGATCATTAGTTAGAGGCTCCTGCTATCCTGCTACACATCATACCATGTCCGCCTCTGCCCTTGAGCAAGGCAACAGAAGAAGAACATAAGGTTCTATAAATATTGTATTGTGCTGCAGGCCTACTCTGGAAGAGAAAAACACTGAGCAGTTGGTACTGATGGCAGTAAACAGATGTCAGTACATCTTAAATTTGTACTTTAACTTTGTTCAGATTCAGGCTAATTTTCCTGATTCCACTCAGATTTGATGATACCCGATGCATAGTGGTTATGTTTTTATGACACTGACTTAGATGCGTTTTCTCTAAAATTTTCATTTAAATTTTTGAGGTTGACCAAAAATATTCTTATAAATCTTAATAGATGTTTGGAACTTGTTTGTGAGGATCTCATATTTGAGGCATGCTGGGAAGATGAAATGATGTAAAAGAAATAAATAACTCAGAAAATAAGCAGCCTCTATATGCCCTTGATTGATGTTTCATTGGTTTTATTCGTTTCTATAGTGTAACTCTACCCCCTACTTTTTGCGTAATTCCACCCACTGCCAAATTAGAAAAATGTCAGAAACTGCAAGGGTTAGGGTGGGAGGTGTGGGGTGATCAGGGGGCGGAGAGTGGGTGGGTCAGGATACACAGGCAGAAATGATTGATAGACAGCAGCTCAGCTCAATGGCAAGATGCTAAGTAAGATTCACAAAGCAGCTACGCCACAGAGCGTCTTTGAGGTGGAAGACTTTCCTCTCCTGAATCTCCTCAGGTAAACATGAACCAGGTGGTCCTTAACGTTTCAGTCTGAGCCGTTGTTGAGCTCAGTTACGCTGTCAGCAGCTCCAGCATCTCTGGAAAGCTGTGGAGACTCGTGGCAGGTTGTGGCAGCTGCAGGAGGAGCTGCTGGAAGTTGCTGCTGCTACGATTTGAGCTGTTGTCTGTCACCAGATGAGAATCAGCAGGTAACTTTTACACCCTTCAGAAGCACAAATACGTCCCATTGTAGGAATATTTTGTCAGAAACTCTGTGAAAGAAGTCTGAAACTAACAGATCTACACCAGTTAAGTTCACATCCCTTCATATGTGTTGGTGGGTGTGGTTTTCTATTCCTGAAAGGCGAGGACCTGCCTACCTGCATCTGGAAGGAGGGGCTGTGGGTAAATAACCTCTCTATGCCATGGAAAACACAGCCTGGTTTTACCCTGTAGAGAGCGCTATTAGCCATTATGAGCCACAAAATCCCGTTTTTAAAATAAACTAAATAAATAATGATTTTATCAACAGTATTTGAGATTTTTTCACAATTAAGTAATACTGCACCCAAAAAAACACATTTTTGGGTGCACTTAATGTGGATAACAGCCCATGCCTGCTAACTGAAAGTCACAATTCTTTACTTTGCACACTTAAAAATGTAAACAACACTAAGAGATCAATAAAAACATTAAGAGAACACTGAATAAAACTTTTATCTGCATTAGCTAAGCATTGTTGTGTTCAAGGTTCTGTTATGTGAAATCACTTTTTATAGCATCCGAAGAGAAAACTGGTAGCCTCTAGCATTTGCACCTGTCCAGGAAAGAACTGCACATTTCAGTGCATAGCATGGGAAACATTATCCTACTGATTTAATAGAGTAGTTCTCCAACTTTAAGGTCTACACTACTTTTCTTGTTGGAAACGACGGATTGTCTCTGGTCTCCCCCATATAGCCCTATTGGAGGCTGAGCTGGGCTCGGTTTCCTGGACATCCTCCTCTGGCTGCGCATCAAAAGGTGAGTAATCATGTAAATGCAGCCTCGCCCCCTCCAACGATCAGAGGCAAACTAAGAGGTCCCCAAGCCCTGGGTAACCAGAACCCACCACAGCGACCACAACTGAGACAGTCCACCACAGGAACGACGTCCAGAGAGAAGGAGGCAGAGGAAGGCTCCAGCCAGAGCTGGATGAATAAGGACCGACGCAATGAGGGATTTGCTACCAGGCTGGAGCTGGAGGGAGGGTCTGTTCCTACAATCAAGGACTGTGTTTCGAATCCTGAGCCGCAAGGTGTAAGTAAAACCGCATCAGTTGTCTATTTTGTTTTGATAATGTGTGGGCAACAGTCAAACTAAAGGAATTAACCCACACTTACTTTACCTGATCGCTACCGGCAGGTAACACACATGTAATGATGAAAGTTAGTGATTAACACTCCAGATGGTAATGCTACAAACGTAGCAACCAGGCTATAAACACCCAGCTGATTAGCAATGTGAAACAGTAGATGTATATGGAGGGATGCCACAAACGTAACAACCCAACCCAAACCCATTGTAGCTCTCATCTAGATTAGGAAACTCCTTGACGTTGAATACTTACTGCAAGCTAATTGCCTCAGATTGTGTGAACAAATTTACATACTCAATGGTTGTATTGTCATGTCAACAAATTATGGTAGATAATGTGTCACTATTTTCTAACCCTACAGATTAGCTTAGCAAGAGCAGAAAGAAATATAGCTAACTAAAGCATAACAATGCATGAAAGTGTTAGCAAATAGCATCATTACCTTATCTATTTCTTGACACCAGATGTTTCTGTAGTAGACAAGTTGAAAGTAATAATCTTTATTTTGTTACCTTATTCTGTACAAAAAAATTCTTACAGAGACATGCGTTTGTTTTCCTATTGTTTGAGATGATGTTAATCCTTATTATTTTCGCATAGTAGCGTGTAGGGGGAGCACCGCTTGCATCTTCGTCATTAAATATATTGACTTGAGAGCTGTATGGTGGCTTTTGGTTCTTGACTCAAGCTTTTGTCCCCTACTCAGGTAAAGTGTGGTGTTTTGTACATTCGAAAGCCTGGTAATTTGTGGCAAACATTAAATATATTGACTTGAGAGCTGAACAGTGGCTTTTGGTTCTTGACTCAAGCTTTTGTCCTCTACTCAGGGGATTTGATTTTGGAGGCACCATTAGGATGAGCATGACGTGGGCCTGCTACTGCTAACAAGTAAACCCAATTGCGACTCATCTCCCAAATAACCATCATCCAGGCGAAGGAGGAGGGGCTTCAGTCAAGACAGTGAACAGCAGTTGGTCTGAGAGCTGCCTGCCCACATTTTCTGAGTTAACGATGACAGACCAGGAGAGCTAAAGCTAAGGCTGCTACTGAACTCTTTCCCCACCCGTGACAAGATGTGAAGAACGGACACATCGAAGCAAGAGAGACTCGAACTGGAGGTGATACAAACATTTTGCAAGTTGTCCAGGGAGTGCCTTGTGGATCTGTATGAGTTTTTAACCATTGCCGGTCCAGAGTTAGAGAATGTTAGCGGCAAAAACAGAACCTCACATATTTCAATGATAAGCATTCACCTTGAGTGAGAGGAGCTGAGGAAATTGGAGGATCAAGGTATGGCTGAACTTTGTCTTCAAGACAAAATAAATGAGTATCAGAATGCTACTGATCTGATCTGAAAGCAGAAGTTTCACAAATTAACGAGTATATACAACAACCTCCACTTGTTCAGTACCCCAGTCAAACAGATGGACTCCCGAGCATCACCCTTGCACCAACACTCCTGCCACCACTACAGGGTTTGCTGAGTTGGATTGATGAGTTGCTGTGGGTTGCTGAGTCACTGTGGATTGATGAGTTAAAGTGGGTTGCTGAGTTACTGAAGGTTGCTGAGTTGCTGTGGATTTATGAGTTGCTGTGGGTTACTGAGTTCCTGTGGGTTGCTGAGGAGGTGAGGAGGAAGGCTGACAAACTACGCAGGTGTACACCCAGTCCCACACCTCCTTCTTTAGCCCGCGCTAGACAAACTTGGATGCCACCAAACGTTGGGACGGTTTCCTACCTGGATGAGGAAGACCATGTTCCGCGTCGAACACACACCATCTCCACGTGGTTGGTACAATGGGTCTTAGACAACCGGTGGAAACATCACACAAAAGCTTTGCGCTGCCCTCACCAAAGGGGACGTCCTGCAGCTACAGGTTAGTGGCCTGAGCAACTGGACCTTGGGGTCTGAGGTTTGATCGGTTGCCATGTGGTCATAATCGAGCTCCAGGTGGACGTCCCCGGCGAAAGCACAAGAAAGGCAGTCTGCAACGACGTTGGTCTTGCCCGCAACATGTTGTATGTCTGTGGTAAACTCAGAGATATAGGACAGTTGCCATTGCTGTCGGGCAGACCAAGGTTCAGACACCTTAGCCATCACGAAAGTGAGTGGTTTGTGGTCGACGAAGACCATAAACCGCTGGCCCTCCAGAAACGAACAGAAGTGTCGAACAGTGAGGTGCAAGGCTAGCAGCTTTCGGTTGAACATGCTGTATTTGCATCCATTGGGGCAGAGTGAGGCCTTCATGGAGCAAAGAAGGCAAGGGTCTGTCAGGCGCCACCCACCCACTGCTCATGCACAGTGCCCACCACGTAGTCTGAGGCATCCATAGTGATTTTTTGTAACTTCTTCCCACTCTTTTTTGAACAGTATTTTGTTTTGTATGTTTTTCGTTTGTTGTAATCATTCTTCTAATGTTCAAAATAAAATGAAAAGTTAAATTAAATTGCAATGGGGGCCCCAAGTGATGCATGAGCAAACATCGTAGCACGGGCCAAAGCGGTTTTGACATCCATGAAAGCATCCAGTCTATCAGTGGTCCAGTTCACCACGCTTAGGGGACCTGTACTTCAAAGCCTTGTATAGTGTTCACATGAGAGCAGCAGCTTTGGGAAGAACACGGTGATAAAATTTCACCATTTTTAGAAACTCCTGCAGGGACCGCACAGTAGCTGGGCGTGGGAAATCCAGCACCACCTTCACCTTAGATGGGAGCAGAACAGCCCCGTCCTTGGTCATCCAGGAAGTCGATGGTGGGCAACCCAAACTGACATTTGGCTGGGTTGATGATTAGGTCGTGCTGGCTGAGACAGTCAAAGAGTGATTGCAGTGGAACAGGTGTTCGGCAGTGGATGTACTTGCCACCAAAATGTCATCCAGGTACACAAAGAGGAAGGGCAGGTCACGAAGAATGAAGTCCATAAGACGTTGGAACAACTGGGCGGCATTTTTAAGGCCAAATGGCATCATCAAGAATTCAAACTGTACGAAAGATGTGATCACTGCTGTTTTGGGGATGTCTAATGGGTGTACAGGCACCTGATGATAACCACGAACGAGGTCCACCTTACCAAAAATGACCTTACCAGCCAGATGCGATGAAAAGTCTTGGATGTGGGGCACCTAGTAGTGGTCCGGGGTTGTAGCGTCGTTAAGCCGGCAATAGTCACCGCATGGGCGCCACCCACCGCCAGGCTTAGGAACCATGTGGAGAGATGAAGACCAAGAGCTGTTGGAGCAGCACATAATGTCCAGGCATTCCATGTTGCTAAACTCAGCTTTAGCAATAGCTAGTTTAGCAGGATCCAGCAGCCTCACATGGGCAAGGGCTGGCGGACCGGTGGTGGCAATGTAATGCTCTACTCCATATTTGGTAGCGGTGGACGAGAAAGTGGGCTGTGATACTGCTGGAAAACTGGCTAACAGGTGATGAAACACGTCTGACTGCGGGAGCACTGCCGACAGTCTGAAAGAGTCCATGCCACTAAGGGAGCAGTCAAATGAAGAGAAAGTGGTTGCGTCAACTAAGCGGCAGTTCCTGACATCTACCATGTTACACCAGGGCTACTCAATTCGGTCCTATGAGGGCCGCAATCCAGCAGGTTTTCTATGTAGCCCTGCACCAACACACCTGAGTCAAATTACGTGGCTCTAACAGCCAATCAGGTTTTACACAATAACTCATTAATTTGACTCATTCATTTGGTGTGTTGGTTTTCTTTTATAGGAATCCTTTCTGTTATCTTTAAAGATCCCAAGGTATTTTGTTAATATTTCTGTTATTGTTTTATATATTTTGTGCTGGAATAAAATTATTATTCCTTTTGCAAATCTCCGGACTCCGGACATTTGTTATTTGTTACTTTTACCTTGTCCCTAGCCAAGGGGAATGTAACATACCAATAGACCATAAGCACATAAAAAATTGGTGCCCAAAATAGGGACTGCCACCTTGGCAGTAATGGAGTCCTGATGGAATCATTGTTCGTCAAAACACAGTTCTACATTACGGGTGCCAAAAGTTTGTATGGGCATGCCGTTAGCGGCCTCTAGGAAAGGGCCATGTCCCTCAGTTAGAATGTACAGTGATGATGCAAGCAGGACGCTCCTCTGTGCTCCACTGTCACACAGAAAGCGGCGGCCCAAAATGGTGTCATGGATGAAAATCAACCTACCGGTGCGACTGGCGCTCATGGCTACTACAGAGCCCCGGCCTTGGCATTTCCCATCCCCGTGTAGCCACAAGGAGCATGGCAATGCTTAGCCTTGGGTCAAAAAACGTGCATGGTAATAACACCAACCTTGTCCGGAGTGATGGCAGGGGCACACCGTCGCTGCAGTGAGCGCCATGTCACCGGAGACTGTTGTGGCAGCGGAAAAATCCGTGCCCATTACAGAAGCAGCACGGTGACGAGAGCAGGAGGAGTCGGTCCGTGGTGTTGGCTTGCAAGAAAAAAACGATCAGCCTCCTCGGCTGGGGCACAGGAGTCCGCGATGCTGGTGTTAGCCAGAGAAGCTCGTACCTGTGAAGGCAGTTGTCTCAGGAAGAGCTGGATGAAGAGGAATTCGGGTGCATGGTAGTAATACTTGGTGGCATCCGCAGTTATGTCACGCAGGGCGAAATACGCTTCAGCCTGGGCAAACCACGCCGAGCCAGACGACTCAGAGCTTCAGAGACACCGCTTCCGTAGACATCCTCAGTAGGGAAGGTTATGGAAAATGTCCAGGTCGGGGTCACAAGCGTGGAAATTGCAGTAAGAAAGTTCCAAATTCTCACTTTGACAGCACAACTGCATGTCGTTTATTTTTGCTTGGAACGCAGCCAGTATGAATCAAAACATGCGTCACCCATGGAGAGATAACCCTAAAGGAAGCCCCACCTAAAAGAGGCAGTGCCATTAGGAACTCCAGATGCTGTTCTCATTACTTAGCAACAGCAAACTTCATGCTGTAATATGAACTCCAGTCACTGGTGAATTCTGTACTGCAGAGTCCACTACAGTAGTGAGGGGTTTTACAGCCTAATAACCAACCTCTATAGTACTCTTAAAATACTCTTATAATACTCAACCTCTTACAACCTCTATAACAATTGTGAAAAATAAAGCTGACTACCTTGAGGATTTCGCCTATTGCAGGTTATTTTCCGAACGTAACTCCCGCGATTAACGAGGGACCACTGTACTGTAGCTTGTTGAGTCACGCCGGGTTGCTAAGGAAACAATAGTGTGTTCGGTCCTAGGCATCTTCATGTAGCTGGAATCCACAGCTCATTATTTTAATCTGACATCTTGAGAAGCTGTATTTACAAAAACTGTGATCAACAACTAGCAATTTTGACCTTTCAGAGCACAATTTTTCATCGTTTCATTTCCATTTTCCTCCCCTCATTCGCAGCATGCAGACACCTTTATTAAGATGGAGGTGCAGGAAGCTGCAGGATTCTGGGGTATTTAGATGATAAAACTTGAGATGTGACTCCCTCCTACTCACATTTAGAAGTTAAGGGATGAGTCAGGGCTTGTTTCCATCCTGGTTTCTCTCAGTTGTGGTTCTGTGGGAGCCTATTCATCTCACTTCAGTTGAGATTGTGGTTTATGAGAAGTCTCACAAAACTGGGTATAATGAAGCAAAAAGCACAAACTCTAGGCAGCTTTCCAGAAGCCTTGAAATGTTTATTTTCAGTCTAACTGGGCAATAATGGGCAAATGCAGCCTGAGGGCCAGAAGCTGCTTGTAGATAATTTCTACTTTTTTAATTTTTAATGTCTGTTGATGTTCCAGCATTTTATTAAAACCTTTTTCTTTTTTTTTTTCTTTTTTTTTTGTGGACATTGTAGCTGACATGTTTTAATTATTTCCTCATATTCTGCACATTTTTCCTACATTTAAGATGGAACTTAAGTAAAAAGGACCCATGGGTCAAATGTAATGTTAAATCTAAATATTTAATCTAAATAAGTATCAAAGTGAATATAATAATGTCAAACTCTGACATTGGAAAAATGCATTTAATTCATGTCAATTAAGAAGAAGAAGAAGAAGAAATACTTTATTAATCCCTTTGGAACAGTAGCATAAGAAAAAAAATCTAAATTTAAAGTGTTATTTTAAGTATTTTAACAACTCCATCAACTCCAGCTTTTAAAAATTTTTTCCTCCACATTCTTTATTAATACCCATTAGTATCTGATGTTAAGCCAGGACGGGATCAGCCTACAGCAACTTTGAGTCTGGTCCTGGAGCAGAGGTGGACGTCTTCTCTGGAGCTGGGACTGATGCTGGAAGCTTGAACTATTGCTGGGAGATGGGACTGATGCTGGGAAGGACCTCAACACTGTTGAGTGTTTTTGGAGAGGGGCCTGCTGCAGCACCGCTGCTCATCCATAAGAGTAAACGTTGGACACTTTCACATCAGTCTCCAAAGGTCTCCAATATCACCAGAACAAGTCTCTAGATTTGTTGCTACTAGTTTTTAAAAAAAATGGAATCGCTAAGAGGGGTCTGAAAACTCACTAAACATTGCTTTAATAATGATAATGCTATCATTAGAAAAGAACTTTTAACCAAGTAAAATGGAGATTCTCTCTAAGAACACAACAAAGGTTTGGCCGCTCATCCAGTGGATATATACTCATCACCGAGGTCCATGATTACCATTAACGGGATCATTTCACAAAGTTTCACATTTCACCAGGGAACCAGACAAGGACCAGGAAACTATCAAATAAAGAAATCCAAGACATCACCACACAACATAAGATTGATCGTAACGCAGATGACTTATTATTGTATTTAGAGGAACCACAACATTCACTACAAGACACCTTCGAAACAATCAATAGGTTTTCCAAAATATCCAAATACACCATAAACTGGAACAAATCAACCATTTTACCACTGCCTGAAACCACCTGAGATTCTACAGCTCAACTATGCACCTCTGTTAACAAGATGATTTTACCCCCTGGTCCAAACTTCCACTCTCGTTCTGGTCGAATCGCTACAGTTAAAATGAAAACAATACCGCAGATTAACTATCAATGCTTCCAATAACTCCCAGTGGTCCAGTTACTTGACTCCTGAGCCACTCAATTTTACTGGAAAAATATGAAACCAAAAGTCTCATTGGCAACTTTAGAAAAGAAACTAGAAACACACGGCACAGACCTCTGCCAAGCCATTGTCATTTTTTTTTTTATTTTATTTTTTTATTTTTTTTTTTATTTTATTTGGCAGTGATTGTGGGCATTAGTTTTAGAGGTAAAAGCTCTGATAGCAAAACGATCCCCACCCCCCCATAGTTAAAAATATCATGATTTTAGCCTTTAAATAAAGAAATAGGCTGAATTTAAAATCCAATTTGCAAACACAGAGCAGTGTTGTCTTGTTATGGATTTGCTCAGACAGTCATTTAGATCATGTGCAGACCAGTTTGAGCTGAGAGCTGTTGCACTGTGGGATGGAGACTTGACAGAATTGACACCATTTTTTGTGTTGATCCCGAACAGCAGGCTTTTCATAGAGACGTCCCACCACTGCCAAGCTGCTCACCCTCCCTAACTGCCTGCAAGATTTCCATTTTTAATGTCGTCATTCAGTTTTGTTACAACGAGCTTAAACATTTCAACATGGACGTTTTGTTGCTTGTTGGAAGAGGCCCTACCTGATGCATTTCTGGAGGAACTGAGGCTTAGTCTGAATAAGCATGAGATCATCCAGAAATGAGCCAGAGATTTTGAGAAATTCAGGGCTGTAACAGAGACATCACTCTGCAAAAGTCCCACATTTACAGAGGAACAGCCACTCTAGCCCAGCCTGGTGCATAAGTCAGAATACTTTTCATAGCTTTTAGTTCGGCTCTGAGACGGGTTTTGCTGTGGGTGAAGTGGACAAATGCTCAGGACACAATTTGTGGGGGTGCATGAGCAAAAGGAGGAGAAAAAAAATAAATCTGTTATCATTTGTCCAACCAGTTTCCCAGACTACCTCTTCCCAGGTTATTTAATTTATTTAATGTCAAAGGGAGATGGGTGGGAGGGGGGCTCACCTCTGGAGCTCACAGATTAAATTAAATCACACCTAGAGTGCTTCCAGATAACTGAATTTCACTCATGAAGTTTGGTTAACCTGTAGAGTCACATTTGTTGTTATTTGTAGGTTATGTGAAGTCATTGAAAGAAAAACTAAAGATGAATCTGTCCATACGTAACATCACTGCAACGCTGAGTTGACAGTGTTGGCCGGATGGTGATGGTTATATTCTCAGTTCGGCTGACAAATGAACAGATGAAAGAATTGATCAGGTAATCAGCGAAGAAAAAGAAGGAAGGAAAGAGGAAGAAAAGAAACAGATGAAGGTCTGCAGATGTGATGAAAACAGCCTGATGTGAGATGTTTTCAAGCCTCTTGTCATCTAATAATTTTACCAATTTGTGTTTGTGACCCAGTGAGTTCAGCTCTCAGATTACTCAGATTACTTAGACTACTCAGATTACCCCCTAGTACAGCAGAGGTCAGCAACTGAATTTGATCTGGTTTTGAATGAAATAATAAAATTACATCTTCATAAGGGAAAACCTGTTTTTTCCTACTAAACAAAACGTTTTAATGTCTCTACTATTATATCTTGTAAAAACAAACAGAATTTAATGAAGTTATTTATTAAAAACGAATAGAATTATCTCCAGACTTTTATTACTGTGTCACTGCTCCACACTGTGTCTGCGTTATGCAACAGTAACCTGCTGATAATAAAGCTGCTGTCTTCAGTCACTCACACTCCTAACGTATTCATCATTTTAAGGAATTTTACTGTAATGATTTGGTTAGCTGTTAGTTAGTAAGCAGAATTTGCTGCTTTTATTCTATTCTATTTTATTTGATCATTGAATCATATATATGTATATATACAAGTACATATATTTGTTATATCTTTAATATTGTGTGGGTTCTAGTGTCCTGGAGTCAGGATACAGGATCATTTAAAAACTGAGCTCTTTATTATTAAGTCCTTTATGTCCTAATATGTGTGGCTTGTCCATCTCCATGGTGGCTATGGACTTACCTACAAGTGAGTGTAAATCCTGTGAGGCATGAAAACCAACACATTACCCACATCCTCCTCATTCTTGTGCTAATTTCCAGGGATTATGTAAGACTGTATCATGTAGGCAAAAAAGGCCTGAAACGACCCTTTTGAATCATTTCATTACATATTTTACTTACTTTCACCTATCGGTGCGCAACAATAGTAAAGAGGATGCTCACTATATATATATCACTTATTTAGACTTTTGCCATGAAAAATGGGTTCCGCTTATATGTCAATAATGATCACATGTATAGTAAATAGCAACTTAATATATTTGTATTTGCCTATTTTCTAAAACCTCTGTTAAAGTTATGCACAGCATTTGGATGGAAACCAAACTACAATCCTGTTCATTAGACTCAGTTTCAGTCCAACATGACGCAACTCTTCTTTGCTGTAGGCTAAAGCATAAACATGAGGAAGACAAGCCAACATTTCAGGTTGTTCAACATATTTACAGCACACTATTAAAGAGTGTGTGTGCATGCAAAGCCAAGACAAAACTATTTTTACGTGTCTGCTTGGGGGTTATATAAGATGGTGTGTAACTGAGACCAATGACGAGGTGTTGGAAAAATGCGTTTCCCCTTACACAAGCAGTTTACCGTCACTTTGTGCTTTGATCCGATGTCAGACAACATAACTTCATCATCATTTCCTAGCAATGTGCAATTCACACAAATAGGAAATGTCTAAGCAGCGTCTTAGTTCAGGTTTGCATACAGAACAATCTGGTCTCCAGCAGCTAAGACCAGGAACAGCGAAATAACCTAGAAATAACAAAATCTCCACATTTTTTATCTCCGTTTAAACATAAAGTAATACAAATACATTTTAAGAAGTTTACATTTAATGAGCTAACAACCTTTACATATTTTATTTATTTACCCAGCAGAGGGTCTGGTCTAAAGACCTCACTGTGGCCCTGTTCCTATTAGCTTGCTATAGCTCAGTGCTCCAGGCAACAGGAGGGCAGATATGCTGCTCACTGTATTACCAAGCAGGAGTAAAGTTGAAAGGAAGCTGCTGCTATAATCCAAAAGTCAAAGGACTCATCCGACTCATCCGTCTGTGTCAGGATTTATAGGATGCTCTCAAACACTTTTCCTAGCACCCTAACTTTCCTGTCTCCCATCCTAGAAAGCCAAATCAATCAAGCTTCCCCATGCAGGAAAATGCTGAAATAAAGAGACAATGAGGTGGAATGAGCAAAAGCAGGATTGATGGCATTAAGAGGATTGGGGACAGCTTGAGAGGAATTTCTGGGCTGCAGTCTTCTTTGGGTGGAGTAGCACACTCCAGTTCACACTGCTGAATAGGAGGTATGCAGATAAATGGAGTCAAAGCAATGTAATCATATTTTCAGGCTTTGGGAAGCAACTGCTTGCTCTGGTCTGATGGATGATTGCCTATTTTCATTTCTTGGAGCCAGGGAGACAAAGGTCCACTGCATAATGTAATTGATCATTTTCCTCTGTGCTTTCAGAACAAGGCAGAGAGCCCAACAAACCCCGAAACTGACTGGAGATCGCTTCAGCTAACAAAGTGCACAGTGGCGAGCTATTCAATGTCACGCAGAAATTTCAATATTTCACTAGCCGTTAAAACTTTGAGACAGTTTTTGCCATTTCTCTGAGAGAAAACAGATGGTAAACTGTGGGACCTCTATCTGGACTTCTTGGAAGCTAGATTATAAAAATTCTTTTGAAAAACATCTGGTAAGCTTTGACTTCCAGCTGTCTGTTCACAGAATAATCCTGGAACAGAGATGTAAGGTTTACCTTATGGATTGCAATATGACAAAGTTCACTGAGGTGCACAACCGAAGGAAAATAAAAAAAAAATCTTAGGACTCTAATATTGGCAACGCTCTGGCTTTTACTCACTTATATTATGCATAGATTAATTTCACTTTATTACAGCATAGACATTTCTGCAAAAGTTTCTTCAATTTCCTTTACATTTATTATCACCTCCAACAAGGTGGAGGTCACTTTGGTGGCGATGGTTTGTTAGCAACATAACTCAAAACCTTAGGAACAGATTTTGATCAAATTTTCACGAAATGTCAGAAATGGAATAAGGAAGAAGTGATTAAGGGTGATCCAGATCCCTGCTTGGATCCAAGCTTTTATTAAAGGATTCTTCACTATGGGGAGATTCGGTTCATTTTGCAAGAGCTTCTAACACAAAAATAATGCCCACAACCATTGGCAAAAACAGAAATGAAAAAGGCGTGGCTCTCTGAGTGCTTCTGGCTCCACCCCCGTGTGAGCGTTTCTGTTGGAAAATTAATTGCTCCCCGTGATGACACGAGTAGTTGTGGTTCCATAAATTCCTGGTTCTGCAGTTCTGAGCTTTATTATTAAGCTTGTTATCTTAAATCAACCCTGGTCGAGCTAAACGGGAACAAGTCAAGAACAAGAACAGAAACATTCTTCAAAGCTCTCAGTGACCAGGTTCCATTTCTTCATCTAAAGGTTGCATCTGTCCCTAAAATCTCTTCCTCTCCTAAGCACCCTTCTAATGATCCACCACTAACGTCGACAGAATGGGCGTTCACTTTCCAAGAGAGCTCATTGGTCAGGAGATGGAGCTTTTATACGCGCTAGAACACAACCTGCTCTGGAGCAGGTCAGCTATTCAGCATAAGTTACCATGGTGATTTTCCCCTGAACCAGCTTTGTTGTACAGAAAACCCCAGGTTAAAATCGCTGTTGGTGCTGTAGGGACTCCAACCCGGGTTGTCCCAACCCAAGTTCACTTCTGCAACCACAAAAATACCATCCACACCCATGGAAATAATTATAAAGTCAAGTCATTGTGGCGTCCCCACATCTGTAATCAAACCTTTAAAACAGAGACTGAGTCATGAACGATGAGTAAAACAGGTTTATAGACTTCAAGCTCTGCTGGAGAGGAGCTCAGGTACCTGACAGGTGAGTATCAGGTAAGTCCAGAAACTAATTCAAAGCCCAGATCACAACGTTGTAAAGTTACTGAAGGTCATTCATTCTTCTGCAATTGCGTGGCATTAACAGCAGGCCAGGGTGCTTGTTATCTACGTTGGTGGTGAAACTTATACCAGAAATAAGGTGGTTCTTTCTCTAACACTCTCCTGACAGCAGCAGAGCCAGACAAACCACATCCAGGGGATCTATCTAACCAGAGACTGGCCTAATGAGCTGAATCCTGAAACAAAAGGAAACATTTTGGTCTGTAATCGAAACGGTGATCTTCCCTCGCGTGGTCTGAGTGATGCCACATGGTAGTAATCCTTTTAGTTTCAGCTCTATGTAAAGATGACCCTCTTATGTTTTCATGTGCTTTTCTAACAGCTTTTTGTTTCACGTATTCTTTTTTCATCTCTGCTATGTGTGGCACTTCTTCAGACTATTAAATTCATTTTTCTAAAATAAACTGTTTCTGAGTATTTCTCTGTATTTCTGTTGCCTTTACATCAATCCTGTAAGTTTTCATTTTACCGAACCGTAGACTGTAATTCAGTATAAACAGGAATTCTTTATGACCTGTAGGAGGCTTGTTGGTAGGTTTAGATCTATAAAACGCTAGCCATTTTCTATTTTTATTTTATTTTCTTAATTTATTTTTTATAAACCAGTCTGTAGAAGCTGGAGCTTTAATCCCAGTATAAACCAGTCTGTAGCAGATGGAGATTTTAATCCCAGTATAAACCAGTCTGTAGCAGCTGGAGCTTTTAATCCCAGTATAAACCAGGCTGTAGCAGCTGGATCTTTTAATCCCAGTATAAACCAGTCTGTAGCAG